>UELX01000798.1:0-60714 GCA_900480035.1 Eupelmus urozonus
AATACCTTTCTACCTTGGCATTCTAAAGTTCCACGGATTTACAATCTATTTGAACGTTCTTTGTCGATAAAAGTAAAATTTTAAAATCAATGCACCTGGATTTTGTTTTCAAGAATAAGAGGACTTTCAAATATCTTTAACTAAATAGAAATGCATGAATCTTTGACTACCGCCCTCCCAAACGCACGCGCGTGCACAGGATGTAGAATGTATGGAACAATTCATGATTACTGTATTTGATTATCACCAAAGCAATTATTATTATTATTGTAAATAAATTTTGCAGTATGTTGAAGAATCGCGCGATGTCTCAACTCATTCCAATGTGGGAAGTTTGCATCCAAGTTCTTTTTAAAGCGGATCTGCCGATGAAGTTCGCATATCTGGGTAAACTTTCGTTAAATGATGTCACTGGAGACGGATTTTATGTCATGCGTCGTAGTTCTTGTCCGTAAGTCTATATTCAATAACTAATTAATTTTATATATATTTATTTAAAATTATTATATAATGACATTTGAATCGGTGCATGCAAAAGGAACCCAAAGTCCATTTAAATAAATTTTGGAAAAATGAAAAAAGCTAAATTACTACGGTCACGCTAAGTAGATTGTCTTGAAACTTACCACAGATCTAGTTAGTAGTTCGATTTTTGAGATAGGGTTTTCACTGTTTTCTATTCAGATTATAACATAGCATCATTTTCTTTACATAAATCTGATCTTATCTCAATCTTACAGAAAAGTGGACTTTGAACCCTTTTTGCGTGCACCAATTCATTTAGAATAACTAATATTTTTTTTATAATAGTAAAGTAAATTTTAATACTTTTAAATAAAGAAGGTGGGTGGTTTTATACACTGACTTTTTCTTTTAAATTTAATCTTAATTTTGCTTTAAGTTTTCGCTACCGTTAGTGTACTTAACGTAAACAAAATTTTGTCTTTTTGTAGTTTTCCTATTCTGGAGGAACTCTTTCGTTTAAAATTATGTCCGCTTGAGCCCATTTATGTAGCGAATTTTAGTGAAGTCTGCAAGAAGGACGTAGAGGATGACTACTTAGCCAGTAAAGAGGCCGCTTTTGAGGGTAAGTTAATAAAGAAAGTATACATAAACGTTAATGTAAATGAAAAGTTAAAAATTTTAATGAACTCAATTAAAAAAAATAATGCACGGATGTGTACAATATGATTTTGATTTTTTATTATGAAAAATATAAGCATTAACCGGATATTGGAACGCTTTTAGTAATAGCTAGAGATTTAGTTTGTAAAAAAATAATAAATATACAATTGTTAAAATACAAACAAAATTATTATATGCGTTATACGGCTACGATATTCTCTTAAATCTTAAATCAACTTTTAGGAATAGTGATTAGAAGAAATAACTATACTAATGTATCAATAAAAATAACAGTAGATTTATCTTTTAAATTTAATTTATGAGGACAATCTTTTATATTATTTAAAACTTAGATAATAAATGAATAATTTAAAAGGATGAAATCTGTAATTTTTTTTTTCGACTTTATTGGTTTTACCATATGAACAATTTCAAATAAATTAGTCGATCACTCTTATCTTTCCATATTTATACAGAGGCTCGAGCAGTCATGAGGCGTGAAAGCCTGATGCGCGGAGTTCGCGTCTCGGAAGGAACAATAAACGCCTGGCTGGAGCTCAAGTTTGGCAAACTGCAAGAAGACCAAGATTTGCAGTTGTATATGAAGCAGTTCAAAAGTGAGATCGAGGGACACTGGAGCCAAGAGTAAGAAAAGTCATATTTATTTACTTGAGATTCTGTTATAATAGTAACTATACTGATGAATCGCAATTTATTAATAGATAATAAAATTGATTTCGTTTCTTGTAATTGTAATATTTTTATTTTAACTTTGACAATTTTGATAGATCCGATGATTTTGGCCCAGAACTAGTACAGATCTCAAAAATTGCTTCACTAGCTGAAGCACTCGGACGATTTGTGGCGCGTCAGTTATCAGGTCCCGTTTTAGCTGACCGTTGCTGCATCGAGCAACAACTTGAGCTTCATCTGCACACCCTGAAGAAGAAGCTGGAGACTAGCGTGATTCCGATAGGTAAACTTCGCGTGGGATCATACCTAGAACGTGCTTTTCTCTTTAAGCTGATGGCTGATAAAGTGGCATTGCCGGCAAGTCTGGTGAGGGGAACATATGGACAGTCTTGGGTTGAGATTTCTGTGCCTACGGTAAGTACGCCCATGGAAATGTTTATCTAATATAATGCTAGGGATAGAGAATAGTGCAAAATCATAATGTAAAAACATTGATCGATCAAAAGTCGAGAAAACATTGTGCATTCAATTTAATATTAATTTTTAACGTGAAGTATTTTATTTTATTTCCGAGTGTTTTTAACATTTAGCTTTTAACTCTAACCTGCGCCTTGTTAAGGATATCTCAGAGAGTAAAATATGATTGAAGAAAACTCACAAAATCTTTTCGTACTCATTATTTTGCAGAGTGAATCAACTAACAGCTCTAACAAAAGATCTTCTAGCGACACTTGGAAGGAAAATGTGATTGCCGATGTATCAACAAAAGTCTCAATACAACAACAAATGAGCGCACTGCCAGCCAAATATCTGCGACAAAACTTTATAGTTGATCTGGTGAGCTCACCTGGAAAACTCATACCGATAGACAGTCCTTATGCCCGAAAATATCGTGAGCTGGTATCAGCCTGCCAATTGTCCTGCTGTTCATGATGATGAATAAAAGCGGTTGTCTCACATTATTGTGTTTATATAACTATTTGATTATAAAAGATATTTTAGCTTTTGAGATTAATGCAAAAAATGTTTAATAAATAATCAGCGTGCATTTTTGCCTTTCTTCTGTAACGAAAGAGTTATGTTTATTTTCGTGTATAAGAGTACAAACACGGAATGCCTCTCAGGCTTTGTCTACATTTGTGACTCAAACTTGCTGCCGCGCCCTTTAATTTTTATGCTATATACCAGATCTCCTCTATATCAATAGAATTACGTATCAATATCAATATACGCTGGCCAGAGCCCCCTACTTCGTTCTTTATTTAGATTATTACAATTTTGTACATTTCCCGGAGTGATAATTTGCGTTTTATAGGATAAATTTTCCTGAAAATTCTCCAATTTCTTTTGGTGGTGTTGTGAATTCAAAAACAATCTACCAGCCAAAAATACATATACGGGTCTATCAGAGTAATTATTGAGAAAAAATAATAAAAATTAAAAACTACTTTATATAGCTTTTTTGTTAACAGCAATTTTGTAAATAATTACGTTAAATTTTCAATGATTGTCCAACAATGTATCGTTTTTAATCGTCTTCTATTTCAGACCCAGAATTTTCCCAATAATTTTTCGGATTTTTCGTCAACTATTGAACTCTGCGTTGGCTCTATGGTAGAGAACGAACTTGTGGCTTCTATAAAAATAATCTTACTTATAAATTCTGTACCATTGAATTATAAGTAAACGATGCAAATGTGGCTTCAAAGTCTATGATATTAAATGTGAATATGATATAAAAAGAATTTTAATTCTCACATGCTTGATAATTATTTTTACAATATGAATAAAGATAATTGATAGCTACACAGTATTTTATTAAACTTCAATTAACTAAAGTATTTATATCAAATTAAAATTAAAATGAAATTATATACACCCAATTCATGTCGTTGAAAAGGTACATTGAAATAAATTATTCAGAAATCTCTTCACTATGAGCAGTATTAATTCAAGTCTCCAAGTCATTACTGAATAGGGAAGCAACTATGCAATAAATAATAATGTCAAAATTATGTGATGATAAAAATTTTATTTACAAATGCGACAAGTGTAGGAATTCGGGTCTCGACCTTCTTCGTAGAGGGTCCGATGTCGATTACATATATCGCACGTTATCCTCCCTAGCTAGCATCACTTTTAACTTAAGGATATTTTCCTAGCAGCACGCGCGAGTGCCATTGCAAAATTTCTCTGTCTCTTTCTCTTTTTTGCTTACATGCCGTACGTAGACGAAAGCTCGTCGACTCTAACAACCGCATAATGGTCGACGTCTCGGCCCTCTGCCGAAAAGTTGCGAGTACGCAGGGAAAAAATTCACTGAGATTTTAACAATAATAATCTTTACATTAATTATGAATAGACTCTAACTATTTGTTTGTTTTTTTTTCATCGTTTAAGGACTAATTGCGGAGTACAGTAATAGAAATATTCAATTTTCCCGAGGACTCGATCTCTGCGGGCCGCCTCGCACTATTTAACGCGTTCGTTTATGAGATTGCCGTTTTTTTCGTAAGGGGTTAAAGAAAATCGCCTTTCAAAAAATCTAAGTAAGAAAGAAACGGGGGAGGGGCATAAGAATATTCATTCTCCACCTTTTTTATGTCCAAAGACTTGAAAGAATAACATCACAGCATTGACCTATCAACATTGAAACGACCGAGTAGCATCGCCTTCTCCGCGCACTGCCGCTTACGTTTTACCATAAATTATATTATACACAGTTCTTGCAGCATGGTAAGCTGAAAGAAAATGTTGTCGCGTGTTTCCCTTAATACTTTTATACGCTTACAAGAAATTACCAGAAAGTTAATGCGCGAATTTCGATTTTCACTTGCCATATGCGTTCACAACGTCCCGCGCTGATGGTACAATTTTCAATTTCGCGCTCGTTCGAAAAAAATGCGACTTTTCATTCTTACGTATATTAACATCACTGTCCTGAGCGCATGAATCATAATCAGCGTCACTCGCGCCGAGCATCTTTGAAATCGCTCGTTCAATTTGCAACGCTTGCCAACAATGTCAATCGCGCACGCGCTCGTCTTCGATTTGCCCAGCAACAATCTTTACAAGCGTATAGTTAATTTAATCATAAACATAGCAACGTGAGCGTGATCGACAAAAAATAATCGTACGAGCGTTTAACATCGCTTCTATCAACAAAGTTACTCTCTTTCTCTCCTACGCTTTTCCTTAAAAATCTCTGTTCCACTTTTATCTCGACTCACACGCGCGTATAGTCGTCCCTACGCTTAACATGGAAATAATTTATTTTTCGTATTAATAACGGAGATCACTCGGCTGCCGATTTAGCTAAAAGCGCGCGAGCAGCGTACAAGAAATGTATGTTGATCCAACGAACCAGCCGGAAAACCAAGGACGCATAAATCTACGTTTTACACACTTTACTATATATTTCGTTCAAGCACACGCAAAAATTGCAGCACATCGAATAAACCATCAAACAAGCGCGCTGATCTCTTCCTATAGAACAATTTTCGATCGACCAAAGTAAAACGAACGAGCGACATAACATCAACGTGCACTTACACGTGAAAAATTCAAGTGCGAAGCGCGACCTTCTTTATTAAAATATATATACGTGTGTGTGCCCGTGCGTGTGTATTCGCATACGAACGCGCGAAAAACAGCGGTAGCTCGTTGCGGCAAATTATTTATGCGGGTCTACGCTCGTCCTCGGATATTGAGGGGTAAAACGAAACTCGAGCTGCTTACTCCCGCGATATATAGCAAGAAACGTCGAACAAGGAAGTTTAGTGAACCCTGAAAAAGTCGTCTGTCCTTCCGTGGTTTACTGCAGGAATGTGGGACCGTGATAGCTGCTTTTATTTATATTTATATTAGTTGATAATACACGAAATCGTTGCACGACAGCTTAATTTTTGTAATTTCTTCATCGCTTCTCTTAGTTACGATCGACCCATCAAAAATACCTTACGTATTTTTTTATTTGCGCTTTGATAATCTTTAATGCTTCTTAAGCTAATTTATTTGCTATTTTATTTTTTTCGGAGTTACATTCATAGAAATTGAATCGTATTCTTGCTTTATTCGGAAAAAATATTTAACAGAGAAGAGTTTAAAAAAGTTTACTTCGTAAAATATCCCATCGTAGGTGGTAGTGTATCTTTACACACCAAAATTTATTTTGTCGCATTGATTTATCAAGCTTGTTTCACATTTATATGTTTGTTCAAGAATTCTACTGCTATTTGAGAAAAAGTTATTCGCAACGAGTCGTCTTGTATGAGTCTATCTTCCTGATCCAATCGTGCCGCCACGAAATTCGTAAACTTAGATTGAAAAATTAATATTTTAACGAAAAATCAATATTTTTAATCACTCTGAAAAATTCTTAGAAAAATGTATAAAACAATTACTTTTCGATCGTTTAGCTAATGTAACTGTAACTAAATTAGCGCTGTATATAATATTTATTGTTTTCTTGTCAATGATTTTATTTTAATTTTATGGTCAGACTAAAACTTTAAAATATCAAAATTCTGTTCCCTATTAACTTTCAATGGTTATTCTTATTTTTTGCATAAGTCAATTTAAATAAATAACTACTTTTATTGTGAAAATCTGATTATTTCTGGCTAAAAATACTTGTTGAAATATTAAACTTTTATTTCCTATTTGAAACTAAAAACATTTTAAGTTTCATAAAATACATAAAATAATTAAAATTAAAATTAAAATTAAATTTTTCAAGGCTTTTGATTAATTAACTTTTTATTGGAATAAAAATGATAATATTACTTCGGAAGTGAACACTTATCTAATCTTCGCGCAAACATAGTCGATTTTCTAAAATTTAGCGAGGATCCGCAATGACCTTGCCATTTAGCTATAGTTTTATCATACAAATGTGCAGCGACAAAACATACGCACACTTTTGTCTTATTTTTACGAGATACTTTTCTCAAATTGTAAGTGAAACGATAAAAGGCAGGTATCTCCGATTGGGTAATCTCTTCATTATACAGTAGTCTAAAGTTCGTTTTTGATCTACTGATTTATGTGTCACTACTTGACTCAATTTCGTTACTTTCACTGACGATCGACAATTCTATAAGGTATCTTATTTTATTTATCAGTAAAGACATTCTGAAGTAATCCTAATTTTCCGTAGCAAACATATCTTTTTTAAGACGAATTCGAATAACCACTCATAATTTGCGGCAAATTCTGTAATTGAAGGTTACCCGATTTCTTACTCAAGGACATCGTTCCAAAAGTATTTTTTAATGAATAATCGGCGCAAAGTTACTACAAGAAAGTGATTTTATAAGAATTTAAAAACGTTTTATAAACGCTCATAGAATTTAATAATTATACTTTTTATCCGAGCGCGAAAAAGTTTTAAAGACGCGTCGTTACGTGCGCCTTTCAAAGATTCTTACAAAATTTTACAAAAAACATCTTAGCGCATAAATTTCAAATTTTTCGAGTCGGTATACCAGCATCCTTCGTTTTCTTAACAAGTTCTCTCTCTTTTGTTCGTTCACTCTTAACGAGGAGAAAATCATTAGAAAAAAAAATTAAATTATTTTAAAGCCAAAATCTTGATAAGGAATTACAGAGAAATCCCAAATTTAATCAGCAACTTAGATTTATATTTAAGAAAAAATTATAGCAATCAATTCAAGGAAAAATAATGGAAAATGCCAAAATTAAAATTATAAGGAGAATACAAATTAATTATAATAGCAAGGAGAGAGTAAAATCTTTAATAATTTTTTAAGGGCTCGGAAATATATACAATCATACAATACATGCACTGTTCGCTTAGGTGTAGACTCTGAAGTTTTCTTTATTATATTTTTAAAATTTGTAATATAATATTTATTTGCGAATTTAGAAATTGATATATAATATAAAGAATAATAGCATGCATTTCTTAATCTTTAGTTTAGAAATAGTGTGTAAGGCAATTAAAAGTAATTTTAAATAAACGTTTATTTTACATAATATCGTTCAAAATTCAGCAAATAGAAAACTTCAGAGCCTCTCGCGCATGGAATTAATAAAGTATCTGAAGACATCAGTAATATTAAACTTGTCAAAAGATCATCGAAGTTTCGTACAAGAAGTGGTGCAAAAGGTTTTTTCAATTAGTGACATAATCAACATCTTCGACTTTTTACATCTATACACTCGTCTCTGTCCATTATACTTTAAGCACGACGTCAGCGCAATCGTCGCTTAAAATTTGTTATCGAGACTCGGCATTCAAACCTGTCATTTTATTTTCATTGTATTTTTATGATGTGGAAAAATCACAAGGAACTACCTAAAACTGTTCAATCTTCAATATTGAGAGGTGCAGTAATTGTTAAAAATAATTTGAGTGAGATTTCAATGCTGAGTCTTGATAACTGAAAGACGTACATAAACATTTTTCTGAACAATTCATTGACGTTTAAGTCATATTCACACAATTACTAGATTTTTGGACATTCTTAGCATACAATACAGATTTTTTTCCTATACACTCTATGAAACTTTTTTCACGACAGAATTAAGCCTGTGCGAAAAACATTTCAATAATTTTCATTGTTACTTTTTTGTCTTCAAGATTGATTTTGTAATCGTACAATTATTAATTTTAATTATACACGAAGTCCACACCTCGGTCACAGCGAAAGGATTCAAATAATAAATCAAGGAAATTGAAACCCACGCCTCGTATTCAAAACCATAAAGTTTGCAAAGCATATAACTAGTATACACATAAAATTGAAAAAAAGAAAGAATACACGTAAATAATGAAAGTGACATCTGAAAATAAGGAGTTTCATTAGCCTTATCGCAGTAACCGACGGTGTTTTATGTTTCCTCGATATCGTTTAAAGATTTTACAGTATTTACAGTACCCCGCGCTATCGGATCGCAATACATCTAAGCGGATCTGTGTCATTTGACTTTACACTTTGTGATTTCTTTGTATTTTTTTCATTTTATATCCAAGATAATTTATTACTGGGCCTTCTCACATTCGCACATGTACGTATATTTATATTATACTATATACACGAAAGTGAAAGTGACACCTGCATTTGACTTCTTTTTTTTTCGGTAGACTCTATATATATTAAAATTTATAAACGTAGCAGACTCGTGTATATTCTTTGGCGTATTTTATCTTAAGTAATTTTTTTTTCTTTATTTTTTTTGTTATCTCTTTTCAAAAGGAGGTCTGAGAACGAAAAAATTCACTATTCGTAATACTTGTTTCTCGCGAAAAATCTCCCTATCGTCTCATTTCCCCATATTAATCGCGCACAATAGTTTCCCCTCTCTTTCTCTTATTTTCTCTCTTCTTCTCGTAGACAAAAATCTCTCAAAATGGATTAGAACGCATTCGTAAGCCAGTATAATGAGCGACTTGCGGCTCGTCTTAAAAGGCTCGAGGAGGTGGTAAAAGCTCGCATTATATTTCTTTAGAGAACTCTTACATAATCCGATAAACAACCACCGCTTTGGCCGAGAATCACTTTGAAACTAAGTTGTTAGTGGAATTACATTTGTTTTGGGGCCCGCGAGGACTCAGTTCGAAAATAAAGGCCCCAGGGCTCGTTTCGATTTTGAAGTGTTTTTAGCTTTTTGTTTCACGCACTCGTATTTTTGTTTTTGCTTATATGATAAAGACATTGTGCTATGCTGTTTTCATTTTTGTATTGTATTACTTTTTCGTATAATAATAATAATAACAACAATAATAATAATATAAATTATAATAATAGTAATAATAATAATAATGCTATAAGTAAAACTGTATAAATGAGCTAAAGGACCGTTCCGCGATATTTCGATGGATGATTCGTGTTTACAAGAGGAAATACATAAAAATGAACAGATTATACCGGAGTGGCACGCGGTTTTATCGGTCCGAATGATGATCCCGTCGAACAGACAGATTACGGCATAACAATGGCTGCTACGCCCGTCTAAGATAAATCGAGTGCGCATGATAAAACAAGGGAGAGAAAAAAAAAAATAACAAACTATACGTATATATCCGGTCGTCGGTGTTTTTGTCGAAAGATATTGGCACTGACTCGAACTTTTTGATCCGCTGCGTACAGAACATTGCTATTACACTTCCAAGTTCTCGATTGTGTGTACCGTTTGCGTGTGTGCGCGTGTTTAATGTCTGTGTACGTGTACTAGTGTGTGTATCGATGCCGAATGAGATGCGCAATTATATTATATATATATATCATGAGCGAGTAAGAAAATAAAAGGGCATTAATGAAGCGCGAAGTGAGAACGCAAGTAGATGAGGAGAGAGAAAAAAGAGCATACACGGCCGAGCCTGGGTGGTCGTCCGAGGATGTGAAATATGTATACATATATATATGCGTAGATGATGAGATATGCGACAATGCGAGATGAGAGGGTGTCTGATAGGTGGGTGCACGCCCTCTGCTAGAGGGCGGTGGTGCGCAGATGGGGACAGCGCTGTAGCGACAGGCCCCGGGGCCCCGGCTCCTAAATAGCGTTGAGCGCGCGCGCGTCCGACTGCTGCTGCTGCTGCTGCCGGGTTACGCGCCTCGCGCTCCCGTAATCTCCTGCTCCTCCTCCTCCTCCTCCGCCGACGCCACCTCCGCCTCTGTCGCCGGCCGCGTAGGAGTCCTCCTCGTCGCGCTCGCCGTAGTGATCCCCGGCGCCGCCCCGGTCGCTGCGCTCTAGCCGAGAGCGACGCGAGCCGTGGCCGCCGTAGGGGCCGCCTCCGCCGCCACCTCCTATATGCCAAGAAATCAGAAGTATGTTAGATCTGGGCTGGATGGTGAGTTGGTGGTTTCTTTTTTTTTTTTTTAGATTTTTTACACTGGGCTTCGGTTTGATTGATCGTTCGTAGAATGAATCGAGAGATTAATTGTTGGATTGCAAATACAAAATCTGCCGTTTTTTTTTTTTTTTTTGTTGAAAAAATAGACTATTTCTTTTGTGGACGTTAGATATATGATAACACAAAAAAAATATATTTTGCGACATGAAAGTTTCAATATTTCTTTTACCAACAAAAGTTTCATTACAGTTGAATTTAATTAAAAAATATATTTTTATTTTTTCTAAAAGCATTTGTTATACGACTTCACATTGCATAAGTACCGTAAATGTGAAGCACATAAAGTGTTGTTTTCATATTTTTCTACTGTTTTTCTATAAAGTAGTAAAATTGAACTTTTTTCTGTCAATAACTATAATTTTGCAAATTATATGACAAAATTTACGTAGATTTTAAATCATTTTCTTAAGTACAAATATTTCCATAAGTAATCACCTCAAGAACATTCAATATGAACAACCATGTAAAAAATCTTTTTTTTATACAGTGAATCAAGCTTCTGTTTTTTGTATAGTTTTTATCTTGTTTACACTTGTATAAACTTAAATAATTTTATTTAATTTGTATTGGATCAAAATATTGTGTATCATATTTGAATAAAATCATATAAATATAAAGATATTTGAAAGTTTTTATCCAACACAAATGTTTTTTGTGCATAAGATCAAACCAAAAAGTGAAATAAATTTAAGAAAGACACTTGCAATCACATGCAAAGTAAGAACACTAAAAAATATCGCAAGGGTATTGATTAATAAATACTTTTAAAAAGATATTCAATAAATTGAGTATAAGCATTGGATGATTATTTCTTATGTTTCGTAGAATAAAGACATTTGTTTATGTGGAATAATAAAACTCTCACCACACAAAAGTTAACACACCAAACTTATTGGCCATGCAATGCGCAGCTAGCAGAAGAAAAATAAATAAATAGCGAAAGCATGCATTCTGCGATGGATAGTAGAAATAACAAAAAAAGTTGGAAAAAACAAAAATAGAAAAGAAAAAAGAGTCGCGAAAAATTTGCAAAATGTTCGTAAAAAATGTAAACAGAAAAATTTTATTACGCTAATTACGCTAGTTTTTTTTTTATCAAAGCTTGATTATACGTTGCGACTTTCGTAATATTATGTTATTGTTCTAATCTAAAAAGGCCTATTCTATATGAGGAGGTCGTTGGTGGGGTCAGCTGCGTGACTGCCAAACGAACACGGGATGTCATTAGACTGTCAAACGGGGTGAAAAATCAAATCAACGACGTGTACGCTCAAAGCGTCATTTCGCCGTCGACTTCAGGTAAACAAAACTGCGCAGCTATCAGTCGACTGGGCACTTAATTTCAGACAAAAAGAAAAAAAAAGATTTAATAACGGCTGAACTAACGGAGAAGAATCAACAAAACTTTATCTCATCCGGGTCCATGCATGAAAAAATTGATATTATTGAAATCTGTTTCTCCTGAATCGATACTTACAAACGCGCACGTGCGATCGAAGCTTATTAATAAATCCTAAGGGCAAAACAATTTTTTTTTCGCTTCCGCTTTCTCTCTAGACTTTTTGGCTTAACAAAAACGCAAATAAAGAGGATCTTTTTTTTAAAATATTGGTCCGCAACTCGCATGTTCCGAGAGAGAAATCGGTCGTCGTCGCACACTCCCATTGTTTTTTCTCTCTTTGCACTTGATAAATCAACGTCGACGACGACGACGACGACATCGCAATGGAAGGGGGAAGTAGCCCAGAAGAGTAGCGGAAGAAAATTCAACGTCAACTCGTATTCCTTTAGGGTTCCTTACTTAGGTTGACCCTCATCTCTTTTCTGATGATCCCCGTAGCAGCCAGCGGTTCTGCCAAGGCTTTTTCCACGACAAACAAAAGAAATCAATTGATAATTGGCGCATCTGCTGACATTGTTCTTTTTTTTTAATGCAGCTCACACCATTATAGTTTCTTTTCTTTGTAAATAACATTTTGAAGTTTGTTTTATTTTTTTTTTTATTTGTGCTCGGTATGACATGTAAAGCTATATTTCATTTCATCAATATGTTATAGTTTATTCTGATAGGCGTTTATCTTTATCGCCGAGACCCCAACTCTTCCTCTGGCGTGTCGATGACAATAGTGATTTTTTAAAAGCTAAACTATTGTACTAGTTTACATTTCTTTTTATATCGCAACATACGTAAATGTGGCTTCAGTCTACAAGATTGTAATCGCTGATTAAAATAATGTTCGCGTGTAGATAGATGGATAACGTATTGTGAAAGTAAAAAAATACAGGGTTGATATCGTAGAATGACGAGAAGAACGGAAAGAATGACGGGGGGCTTCGTGCATGCGAAAAGCTTTACGTAATGAAAGAAAAAAAAAGTGGTATACAAAAATAGGCAGTGACGGCATAGAACATAAAAAAAAATAAGGATAATACAGAGGTTAATTACACGATAGAAGATGAGAAACGGTTGTTGCAGTTATACGCACACGCATCTCTTTTGCACAAAAAAAATGAGCGAATGAGCAAGTGATGCACAGATAAACAAAGTAAAAAAGTAAAAGAAAAAACGATCGAATTAACGTGAGATTCGAAACTAACGGGACAAGCGGAAGTTTAAGCACGTCTCGCTCTCACTGCGGTGAGTACAAATGCGTTGATCCGTACATTGTTGCTGAAAAGAAACACAATATGAGCTAATGATTTCCCTATTTAATGATATTTTATATACCTCGAACATTCACATTTGCACATACTTCTACGCGTTTTTAAAAAAAGTTTGATGATTTTTGTTTTCTTTTGCGATAATGTCGTTAACGTCAGAAGATGAAAGTTGAAAATGACTGAATGATCGAGGCCTGAATGCACATCGATAGCTGCCATATTGTAGAAAATTTTGTATCGCTATTCTTGTCTAACAATACTACATTCAAAAAATAAAAGTTAAAAAAATTTTAAAAACATGCATCTTTAAAATAACTTACTTTTAAAGGAAGCATAAGAATAGCATAAATAAGACAAGCCTAACTGTTACGTTCTAAAAGAATTTTGTTAAAAAAAGTAGAAAAAATTTTAGCCAAGAACAGCGTAGAATTTAGTTACATGATAAAAAAATACATTCAAGTTCATTAAAACTTAATAAAGTATTTTTAAATGATAGGTTTCTGAAATGTATCTGTAAAATTTTAATATATACAGAATGTCCCAGAAATTTCATAAGCAAAACCTAAAACATAAGAGAATTCAAACAGTCATGTCGTACATATTAATAAGTAAGCTTATCGATTTTTACAATATTTTCGAAGGCTCGACAAGGCTCGCTTTTTATTTTTACAAAAGAAGTATCGAGACTAATTCATTATGCAGCTTATCTCAGAGTACATTATTTCCATCAAAATATAGCAGCGATCGAGATGAACGACTATAAAAGGTGGGAGCGAAAAATGAGCGTAATCGTCGACTAATCAACGAAATGTAAGATAAAAGTATATTTACGTTTAAGATCTAAGGGCATGCAACATCTACGTGCACATCTATCGGCTTTATATATTATATATTTCTGAAGAGTATATATGCGTACGTGTATGCATGTATAAGTAAGTCGTAGGTACGTGTCAATGTACTTGTATATAAAAGTGCGACATCAAAATTAAAAAGAGGTATCTCAAAAAGATGTAAAACGCGTTCTCACACGAGAGACACGACGATAAGACAGATTCGTCGTGCGAGGAAAGGTTGGGTTTAGTCAGCTCTCGGCCTGTGGCCGTATAGCAACTCTCACGCTGACCGCCTGAGTGATAACAGGAGATCGAGTAAGAAAAAAAAAGGTCAGTCGATCTGTGTGCATGTTTCTGCTGTTGTTGTTAGTCGTCGTTAAAAGTGGTATAATTTAATCTCGCGTGAAAAGAGTTGATAAAGAGAGAATGTAAAATTTGAGAGGTGAGAGTTGTTAGTAGTGTTATCGTTTGTCGTGGGAGAGTGAACTGAGAGACAAGATAGATAAAAGAAGAAGAATAAGAGTAAGAAGACGGTGGCTCTGGGGGGTGAAAAGAGAAAGTCGAGAAAATACCTGAGGCGATGCGGGGCGGCAGACCGTCGGCAGGCACGTCGGCCGCCGGCATTGGCCGAGGAACAGCTGAAGCGACAGGCGGATGCGTAGCACGCCAGTAAGCATCCAGATACTCATTGACGTGTTCGCATGCCTCGTCCAGCTGGTTCTCGTCCAGGATCACGTCGAACATCTCGGGCGGACACTGGCTCAGCTTCTCCGCCGCGACCATCTGCACGTTGAGGTGGCGGGCCTGAGACTTGCCGCGCGACTTTATCAGTCTGTGCAGTACCTTGGGCGACGAGATCTTCAGGTACACGATTATCGGCGCCAGGCTCGTCTTGGCCAGCTGCGACGGGTGATTTATCGTGTCGCAGTCCAGCACGACCAGCTTGAAAGAGAAAAGAGCTGGTCAGTACTGATTATGTTGTTTAGGGTTTTTTGGGAGAGTATATCTATCTCTTAGAGGGCAGGTAGTTAGATGCGCTTGTGCAACAAGGAGGTATCTGGCTATTTCTGGCCAGATGGGAGGTTCCAGGTACACAAGATATTTAGTGTAGTTTAAATAGTATTTTGTTTTGTGATTATTGTTGATTATTTTACCGATTAAATTTTGCTTCCATCCTCAAGAAGTTGTGTAGTAGTAAGAAACATTATAATTTTCTCAAAAATAAATGGAAAACATGTTTTGAGGTGTTTGAAACCAAAAATACAATGTATGTTCAGAATCAATTTTACCAAAAAAACATGATTCTTTTATGATGTATAGTTCTTCAAAGCAATTAATTTCTGATTATATAATTTATAAAAACAAATTTCATATCGTAAAGTTTTTTTTCTTGGCGTAAAACAAAAAAGTATTTTCTTACCTGAAGCGTTCTAGCGAGTTCAAAAATCCTCTCGATTTCAGCTTGTACTTCCGCCAAGCAACTACTTCTACTCGTCGACCTCTCCATGATTGCTCTTTTGGTCGGATTGTTCAGCAAGGATCTCTTGGCCAAAGAAATATCTGCCATTACCCTTGTTATGATGATTCTGAACGTGACGCCATGCGGATGGGAATAAAGAAAATGTGTCATATTTTTTTATTTCAGAAAACAGGTCACGCAATTTTGTCAATTTTTTATTTTCTAAATGAGAGTCTCAAATTACCTTCCCTCAAACCTGTGTTTCAAAAAGTCAAAAAGCGCCTTCTGCATCATATCAGTAACTTCATAGCCTTTCAAAGATGGTCCCACTAATACGACTGGCCTCATTGAAGGAACTACGTCGTAAGGTGTCGCCGTTTCCTGCAATTGTTCGTAGAGTTATCACGATTTTTGTTTGATCAAAGGCAGTCGAAAAGTTTATAAAGAATAACAATAAGATTAATTAATAAAAACAATTAAAGAAAAAAAATTAAAGTATAAGATTTGAAATAACCCAGCTGATTATAGTCTCACTTACGTAGGACTTCGAGTGAGCACGGAATGCAAAAAAGATTGAAAAACATTGAAAACGGTTAATTTTTCTCGTTAAATTTTGATCTCGCCATGCTATATACCAAACGCGCTGGCGAACGAGTGAGAGTCCCTCGGACGCTCTTGCGTCTTACAATTTTTTTATTTTTTTATTTTCGTGTCGGCTCTTTCCGATGAACTTTCGTCGACGCAGCGCGGTTTACTGGGATAATCTAATGCTACTGGCCTTCTACCAGCTTTTTACTCGACTCTCTTGTCTACGTTTAACGCGTATTTTGTGCTCGATTTAAGAATAATCCTTGACTCTCAACATTTGTTGCTTTCTTATTACAGTTATCGTTATTACGCACAAAATACTTTTTGCAAAAGATAAGAGTTTTACAGCTGGCGTTGTTAAATGTGATATGTCAATGAAATTAGGTTTCTTTTTTCGGAAAATCCTAGAAATTTAAAGTGACGTTAAATTATGAAATCCCACGTTTTTACATTATAATTATTAAAATTATATATTAACATTAAAATAGTTATAATATTGAGATAATTGAGAAAAAACTATTAAAGTAAACTATTAACATCTATAGATCTCTAGACTTTGTTCTATCTAGTCTAAATTTAACACAGAAACGTTTTTTAAATCTTGTGTTTGATTTCTAGGATTTCTATATGTGATGTGTTTAGGACGAACTAAAAGAATTTGCCAAACTTGACGAACTCGACTAAAAATATTTCTTTCACTACAAGAATACTTTACTGTAAAAGAGAATAGAACAAATGAAATCTAGCTCAAATAAGCTACAATTTGAACATTTGAAAAGAAAATTTAACTATGTCGCTCTAGCCGCGTCAGAATCAGCAAATCTACGAACCAAGTGTATGAGAGAGAGATATATATATACGGGATTGCTTGTTACGAGGGTCAGCTGTAAGGGGTTTACCGGGGGGTGATAATCTAAGAAAGAGAAAGAGAAAGGAAAGTTCGTCGAGCGTTTACCGGCTTCTTGAAAAAGTTCTTCCGTTTCTCCTTGGCCGGAGGGGTCGTCAGCGTCGCTCTACCCGGACGGATGTTGCCCACGCTATCGCTGTCATCACCTGGCGAGAGACCAAAAATTCTGTTCGTAGTATCTGCTCATTCGCTTCTTACATATATATTTTTTTTCTTTTTTATTTCTGTTTCGTTTTAAATGTGTGTCTAAACACAGTCTTTTGATAGCACTAGCAGTTACTGCAACATCGAGCTTCAAACAGTTAAGGCCAGGCAAAAGCTTGTATATTTACGATTAATCTGTGTGAAAAAGGCAGAGAGTGTCGAGCACTTTGTACGCCATTGGTCAATGTGTTTTCCGAGAAACATCAAAGCCATGCCGCTACATTGAACCAACCGTGCAAAAAGTCGACACTCACGGATGTCAGTATGCGTGTCAGTGTGTTTTATGCGTTTGGCTGGAAAGCAAAAGCGAGCATAAAATAACTAAATGATTCTATCAGCGCTTTTCGTTATTCTGGGACAAAAACTTTTGAGCCTTCCGATATGGGTTTGAAAATGTTTGAAACATTCCAAAATGTCAATTCAATAGTCAGGCTATGCACGCTGTTAACCTTCAAACGAGTAGTGCTTGGTTGATTTAAGCTTTTTTTCTCTTTTGATTACCATGAAATATTTAATGAAATTTTGGATTAAATATATATATAGATGATGTCTTGTCGACCTGCAGGTGACTTGAACATCTTTTACAGAAAGCGATGTTTAGGTGATCTTTAATTCAGAGAGATGTTATCTACGAGGACTTGTACCACGTTATATAGAATTTTTTGTGCATTTTATTAAAAACAAAAGAAAAAATCTTATTCCTTACTGTCGCGACGTGTTCAGAAGCTACCAGTGAACGCCCCAGCGTACTTAACTGCCGAATATCCATTTCGGAATGTTTTGTTTTCAAACGTATATCGGAACGCTCAAAACTTTTGTTCCAGAATAATGGAATACGCCCTATATACCTACTTGTAATGTGCTACTAAGATACATCTATAAATAGACTACTCAATAGTGTTAGGTTGCGAATCGGTTAATGCATACGATGAAAGTGACATTTTCATGATACTTTTGATAATTGAAAAAAATATTGATTGAATAATAAATGTGATTCGTAACGTTTACAATTATTTTTCGCCTTGCGTCGAAGACAGTTGGAAAAAAATTCTCATGAAAATGTAATACTCATTATTTCAGTTCTATTAATACACAGCAAAATAAAAAACAATTAATCACAATTGTAATAAAAATGAAAAATATAATTTTTCTTCAAATATACAATCATTAACATAAATTAAACATTTAACACTAAAACAAACATTAATCGGCATACTTTGCAAAAAATGATCTTTACGGCACAAACCCGATAAAAACTTTCATAGAATATTTGTAAAAGTAGAAAATTCAAGTCATTAGTTATTTGATTCAATTAGATTGTCGTTGTTTTGGCTCAAAAACTACCGAAAACTGGTTTTAATTTCTATTTCAATTACAACACATCGCTATTTTAACTTCAAGAATATTAGCAAGTACAGTGATGCCATATTTATCACGTATCCATTATCTTAAAGATTTCACTACGACATATTTAAATCAATTTCAACCACGATTATTTCATTTGATATAATTATGAAAACAAAAGATTTATTACTTGTGAATTAAAATATATAATCAAGATCATTTTCTACCCAGTAATAAATAAAAAATATATAAGTGGGTAAGGATTAATTAAGATTAGTAAAAATTACATTAGCATCTGTACGAAATACGGGTTAGTAAAAAATCGATTAACTATGTCAAAAAGCAAAAATTATTACACAAGGTCCAGCCCGATAATATTCGAGAGACAGTAATAAATACCGCGAAGACAGTGGGAAAATTCAAAAGGACATAATTATAATAAAAAAACGAGGAAACCTCGATATACCGAGGACAGAAAATCCGTGCAATATTTGTAAACATTACGGTTGGTTGACAGAGACATTTTGAGAATGAGATGTTGATGGCAGTGTGAATTCGCGGCGCCGCACTGATCCTCAGCTCTACATGATAAATATAGAGCGATTGCACGCAGTGTGTCGATCGCCACTACCGATCGACAGATTGATTTAAAAAAAAACAAGGAAAAGAAAATAAAAATCACTACCTCGAGGGTCTTCGAGGGTTCGAGTCGTCTCAGAATAGAGAGAGAGCAAGTAGAACAAATACATATACATAGACAGTTACATATATAATATATACAATACGAGGTACACAAGAGCAAGTGTTAATAACAACAGACGAGAGAGAGAAAGAAGCCGAGAAGCGTACGAAGTAATATATTCATCTTTCTCAAATCTCGCCGGAGAAAAACTGAGGTTACATAATTGGCAACAAGTAGGCAAGTACACAAAAGATGTACATATCTATTTAATCGTTAATAACACGTATATCATCATCATCATCATCACTGTGTGTTTTGTGTGCGGAGTTCGCTATGTTTTTTTTAGCGAACACCGTATTTCTGGGGCTACCTGGTGTGGGCGGTGTGGAACCTCGTGAGGGCATACCGCTCTCACCAAGGTTCCCCGAAGACCCTCCGCGTGCGCTCGTATAGAGGCCCTTGGTACCGCGTGCCGCGCTCGCCTGCACCCTCAGCGCCTCCAGCTTCACCGGCGACGGTATGAAGCCGACCTCGCAGCCCTCCTTCACGAGCCTGCCGATCCACCAGTTGTTGTCGTACTTCTCCTATGGCATTCGTGAGTTGGCCGTTTTGTGTGGATTGAAAAAAAAAGCAGGACCATTGTCCACGTATGAGCGCAGTCTTCTTTTCGTACTTTTTTTTAGTTTAATTACTTTTTTGGGCTATTCAGAACGTTCATAAAAAAATGGAATCATGTTTGAAAGCGAAAGGATTGTGACGTGTATTTCCATTTTTTTACAAGTTTCGTTAATATTAAACCCCAGATTTGATTATGGATATGAGAGATGATTGTGGTCTCGTGCTATACTAAGTTTACCTTGATGTGGAGAAAGTCCCGAACTTCAAAACTGACGGCAGAACCATGAACGGGCGAGTCGTCGTCGATGGATCCGTCATAGCTGACATTCGTTCGCACTGCAAACGCTACCGGTTTCGTCTGTAAATGAGATTCATATTTTTTTACACCAATGTATCATTTACTTGTTTCAATTTTATATTATTAACTAATTTATTTATTAACAACGTCAGTTGCTACTTCATCCCTTTAGAAATGTAATAGTATTTCCGCATTTTTGTTGGCCGGAATAAAGAAGTTTTTTAAGTTTTTAGCTGTTTCTTTTTTTTATCATTTTTAAATTTTTTTTATCTATATTGCCGAGACAAAATCAGAAAATATGTTTATAAAAAGAGTATTAGAATAAACGAAGAAAAAAGAAGTTAATACGTAAAAGAATATAAAAACTCTAGAAATAATAAACTGTTAAGTTTTTATTTATTATTTATCATTAATTTAACTGCTCGTAGAAGATGTAGCTGGTTCAGTATAGTAGCAAGAATCTCTACGCGGAATTGACTCGAGAAAAGACCATTGTATTCAACTTAAAAAAAGTTTTCCGCAAAATGTCAGCCCTTAATATTGATTGCAAGCCATGTAGCACCAATTTTTCATCACATAAATTTTTTTCAACCCAGCCTATACTATTTGATCTGAAAAAATTCAAGATTATTTATTTTACCGGAACGTATAAATAAACTTGTTCTATTTCACCTAACTTCTATAAGAGTTATTATAACAAATTAAAATTGATTGTTCTATGAACTTTTTCAAATGTTTTCAAGTGGTAAAATATAGTAAAAATTGAAAAAAATAGATTTAGATTTAAACTATGATAAAACTACAATTTTGAAAGAAAAATTTTTCTTAGGTTCAAAACAATAGCCTTTACTAGGATCAGTTTACTGTGGTACACTTTTCATTGTTCGTAACAGACTATACGATATCAGTTTAAAATCAAAGTCTGTTTAAAATCTGAGTTTGTCTTTTTTTATATATTTATTTTAAAAAAGTCTTATGACGTTAATCTACATAAAGCAATTATAAAAAATAATATATATAAATCATTATTGATAAAAATGATGAGATCAAATAACAAGTATTAAACTTTATTTTTGGGTATAAGCTTCGTATCTCAAATATTCAACACTCTTCTATAGTCATAATACCATAGTTAGAAATTAGCTGAACAAATTTTTTCCCGTACTGTCCCTTTATTTTTTGTAAAATAAAATGTTTTAAAAATGTGAAGGTGGTATCATATTTAGTATAGTTACATATTCTTGAATTTTTTATTTAGAACACGATCCTATTTTTCATATCAATTCATATTTTAAAATTGTTCATGTCAAAGATCTTTGCTATTATTAAATAATGAGTTAATACATAAATAAACCTTTTTTTTCGATTTTAAGTCAAGAATAAAGTTCTATAGGCTACATTTTTTTACTTTATTACATTGTTGCGTGTAATGTTTTAGTAATGTACTATTACTAAATATACAAAATTAAGTTATTTAATCTAGTATACCGAATGAGTGAATTTGAAAAATTTTAATAACATTATGTTTTCATTCACAGTGTACAAAGTTAGACTGGACAATGTGAGTAGTATTCGAATGAACGCTCCATTGCAATAAAACTCAGGGTCAGAGAAAGAAGTAAGTTATACATATCGCCAAGAATTTTTTACGGAATCATAAAATTATAGCAAGAATTTTTCATTATTAAAATACCCAAAATATAGCGCCCGGAATAAGTATGTAATAAATGTCAGAAAAAGAGACACTATTTCTTTAAAATGACTTATACACCTAATCGTTTTATTTATTAATCAACTTATATTTCAAAGCCCCAAGATGACTCACAGCAGCAAAAGCCATTTATTTGATTAATACTCATCAAAGAAACCAGCTGGACTATAAATTTTTAACTCAGAAAGCTCGCATCCTTTATTCACAAAGAAACTGTCGATCGGCTTTTAGAAACACGAGATATCTAGCCTCGCATCTTACTTTTTTCCGCTCTGAAAGGCTAGTATTTGCAATAGTTTCCAATCGTCCCGGCATACACACACACGCATGTGCAACTTGGCTTCTTTATTGATGCGCTCTGTCTTTTCACTTTTCATATTTCCTGCGCCCTGGATTACGCTCCATTCTCGACTGCGTAGCTGCTCCAACACGTGCCCACCCTCACTTTTCCTTCCCTTTCCCCTGTAAACTCGCTGCTGCGTATTCACACATACCCGCGCTGACACGTTTTCCATTTATAATGTAAATAAACTTGCTATCGCGCGCTCGCACATGGTCAACATATTCCCACTTAATAAAAAAGGCAAAGGACTGCGTGTCTGCAATTAAACACCGAGCTCGTGCAATTTCCAGAAAAGTGAATTTATCGCGTCGAGAGGCGAGCGCTCGAAAAATGTTGAGGGTGGTAAGGAGGAAAAATTGTAAGGATGGAACTCACTCTGGCTTTGTCGAGTTGATTGAGGGCCTGCCTCTCCTTCTCGCGGCGCAACGTCTCTTTCTCCTCGTCCAGCGAGAGATCCGAGCTTGGCTGCGAGTAGTTGGAGTCCGCTGAGCCCTGGAAAAAAATAAAGGACGTGAATCGATGAATTTTCTCAGCTCGTAAAGTGCTGCTATCGCTTGTTTTATGTGCTAACTTTATTGGTATTTGAATATTATGTATAACGCATGACGGGTTACGTAACAGTTTTTGCTGAGAAAAAATGCGTTTAAGAAACTGTTGAAGTGTTTTTTCATCAATGGTATTGTATTTTTGAATGACGTGAAATAATATTGCTGTTATCACAAGTAAAAATGATTTAGTGAATACGTTTCTTAAAAACTATTATTAAAAAAAAACTTCACATGTAATTTTACTTTTTGTCTGTTACTTTTAATGTTGTGTATTAGATGTTTAATTGTTTGGATGGAAATTTGAGGTTGCCTCAAAAAAATATTTTCTATTTTATTCGCAAAGACTAAATTTCACATCACCGATTTTTATCGGTCAAATTAAAGTGTTTCATAACATTTCGTTACGAAACATTTTAATTTTAATAACTGTACACCGTTGAACATACCACTTTGTTTCTATATTGTTTTATCCACATTTTTTACTAAGTTCTTCTGTTCATCACAACCTAACAATTCACAAGAAATCTTTCCACAATAGAAAATTTACAGAAAAACTCAGTACCGTATTACAGTAAGACATCTAGGGTACACAGATCTAACGATGTCTTTACCATTCAAATGATTTGACACAATTTTTCAAAAGGACATCCGGCCGATTATCCGCGTTTCAATATGCAGAGCAAAGACAAGGAATATATATAGACACTACTCCCGTCTTGTTCGACGGATTGACTCGGCATGGTCCCTCGAGAAATACAAAGACCATCAGACTGTGTGAGCGAGTAACTACAGGCTATGGCATAAAACTTGACGTAGATATCGTACGATATTACACATACTTTTAATTTCACTCAACATTAATATAACTATATAAAGTTAGAAAAGCGTCGAATCAAAGTAAACAAAATATAAAACCGATACACCCACAGTCCAAATCTTCAGCCCTACCCCCGTTAATTTCGTACGACAGCTACGACAGTTGTTACACCCGTAGGCTTAAGCCGTCAAGCAAAAGACCGCGCGAGCCGACTTTTCCAGCACTAAACAATGACTCCTATACCCGACTCTCGATTCGCACGAGACGAGCGTGAATTTTCGATCGGACCAACCCCGCGCGTCACGAATACCAAGAAAATCGAACTCTCTCTCCCCCACGTGTGTCTAGCATTACGTGCTTACGTCTTCAGGCGATATTCGATGAAGGGTTAGTTACCGGCCCCAGGCGCTTTTACCTTATTAATTTCGAAAATCAAATAAATAAGAAGCCGGCACTGGCGGCCGCCTAAAAATAGGACCTTATTTACTTATGCATGGCGATTGTTAGCCGCGTCGCGCCATTAATTCGAGATGATCTCGTTTCATTGTGTGCGCCCCGGCGAATCGATTCCTTTTTACGTAATAACTCGTGACGCATTAAGCGGCATTAAGCGGTTACATGTGTACACACGCCGCGAAAAAAACGTGCAATCGATATACGCCGTGCGAACTGTTTTTCTCCCCGTTGTTTTCGGCTCTAAAAAATGTAGGCCGGAGCGTCGGCGAAGTTTAACCGATGCTTATCTCGTTGGGGAAAAGGTACGCTTTTGAATTCCGACGCACGAAAGTGACGCGGTTTTAATTCTTACGAGAAAGTTTAACGTTTAAAGGCTGGATTCACCTCGACACGGCCAGTTTCGCAAATTAGAAAGCCAGCATCGATCGTATCGACTTGTTGCGGCCGCGACCTGGGGTGGAAAATTTGCGACTTGTAATTTGACTACCGGCGCTGCAGTGACAAAGAAATTCACGCATCGCCGCGTCGATTCGCCTCCTTTTCCCTTAGGCTTTTTCCTCTTACCGCGGAAATTTAGACGCGTGCACGCGGAGGTATATTCCGGCGAGAACGAAGTGCCTGGAGAAGAATAAGAGAGAGAAAAAAGGCGCAGGTAAGTTTCTCCGGAAGATTTGATTTTCGGAGAGCTAGAATTCAGAGGCCGCTTCGCGGGAGGGTCGTCGTCATGGCGACACGACTCGCCCTACTCTTGCCTTCTATATCTCGCGTGCTTTCTTTCTCTTTCTCTCGTTCCGCGCGATGGTCTTTGCACATCGTTCGCCGGCCGAGGAGGAAATTTTCGTCTCGCTGATTTACTGACAATCAAACTTAATGCGCCGTCACGTTACTTGCCGGCTGGCGGGTCCAGAGCCGGCCTCGTGCGTGGCCAGGAAGATATTACTTTTATGAGGGAAGGTAAACAAGTTGCGGCTTGTTTTGGGCTTAATTTTTAACGCGCGTGCTTAAATTTGATGGGTGATTGTTACCGAGTTGCTGGTTTTTAATAGTGAAATGAATTTTTATTGAAATGTTATTAAATTTATTTTTAAACATTTTAATGATTTAATAATAATTTCTAATCTTATTAACATTTTAATGATTTAATAATAATTTCTAATCTTATTAAAATTTCTTTCTAAAATTTCTAATCTTGCTTTGTTGTAGCTAATTTTTTAGTAAAATATGTACATATTCACTAAACGTTCGCATCAACTTTATTTTATTCTATTTTCAATTCGAGCATACCCAGTATTACATACATTGTAGTCGGCAAGCGGCGCGTGCACACGATATGCCGCTAAGGAGAACAAAACTATTTTTACAACAAAAAGCAATCGGCTTTATGCATAGTTAAAGTTTAAAGGCTCTCGCGCTCGCGCGCGAAGGTCGGCCACGAGGGGAGAGAAAAAGCGAGAGGAGAAAAAAGAAAATTTCCCCCCCGCTGAAAGCGAGAGGAAAATAAAGCTAAATAAAAGAAAATTCAAAAAAAAAGGGCGCGCGACTGCAAGGGTTTGAGTGACCATTAAAAAAAAAGAGGTGGACGCGCGCGCGGAGAGGGAGAAAGGCCGAAGAGAGAAAAACAGGCATGGCCGTGCATTAAAAAGGAGAAAGAAAAACACAAAGCGCTTCAGAGCGAGGCAAAGGGCAAGTGTCTGTCGGCACAAGTGCGCGCTTTGTTTCGCGTTCGGCTAAGCAGCGCGAACTTCAAGTCGAGCCTCTACATATACACACAGAGGCGCGCGGCTGTGTGTAGCCGTGAGGGCAGAGAGCGTAGATATAAATATATAGGCAAAGCTCGCGCGCCGCTGCACACTTTGCAGTCGAAGGACTCTGCCGCTACTCACGGCTCGCCGGCGCCTATCAATTATTTACGCGTTGCCGATATACATACGCGGGCAAGCGTGGGTGGATGTGTGTATTGCCTCGAGAAAGAATGGAGCGAGCGGCCACGCGTGGCTGGATGGATTGTCGGGAGAGCGCGGGAATGGGGAGCGAGATCGAAAGAAAAAAACGGAGAGAAATATTTTATTTTACTCCTGGCTGCGACGGAGCCGCGCGCTGGAGAATTTCAATGAGAGTGACTTTCTCGCGCGGCGAGCAATCAATGAATAAAATTAATGACGAATCGCGAACAGCGTGCTTTATCTGTGTTCTCGACGAGTGTTATAATGTGTAATAAACACTCAAGCACCTTTTTCCCACGCTTAATATAGACTCGTGTGCTTACTTTTCAAGGTCGTGCGAGAGCGGCTAACATTGAAAAAAAAAAAAAGAAAAAAGAAAACCAATCTTTTTTATATCGATTGGGAGCGAAGCGAGAGAGCTACATCTACTAGCGTCAAGTAGAATTAGCTCGGTGTAGTCAGACGGCTGATTACAAAAGCGTTGTTGATTTTGGAGCTCGCATGTTGGTACTTTTTTTGAGCGACGGCGTTAAGTTACGTGAGATTAGTTGAGGTGCTAGAGTAAATAACACCTGGAATTACTTTAGTTTTTCTAAAATGCATGTAAACAAGCCGGCAGTAAAGCTAAAGTATTCATTGCACTCCCAGAGTAGTTTAACACGCAGCTAAATATTTGACGAGGCTCTAAGATAATAAAATAATACTTAGGAGATACGGGCGCGACAATTAACCTAAAAATTAAAATTACCTCTCGGCTCAATTAAACTCGGCTTAAAAATACAGCGGGGAGAGCCACGTGCATAATACAGATTTGCGCTCGATCTTCAGGAATAAGCGTGTAATCGCTAACAAAAGGCCAATTAAGGTTTATCGTCCCGCCCGAAGACAGCTAATTCGCAAAGAAATAGGTCACGGCTCATTTAACTTTAAAGAGTCTGGCCTCTCTCATTCAGGCTCGGAGCTAGCCGTACATATGCGCAAACGGCCTGAATACACGAGAGAGGCCGAATCGAATTCCATTTTTTTACATAGTCTCCAGCACGCTAGGCTGCATAGTTGTAGAGCCGCTGAATAAATAAAGTAGGTGCAGCCCCAGATCGGAAGAAAATAGAGATAGGCAAGCTGCAATCGGTCGTTACCTGAGTGAATAGCTTATTGTAGCCGGAATTGTGCTGGTTGTAACCGATCATCGCCGAGAAGAGCGCCTCCGTTTATCGTCGGCTGCGCTTCCTTAGCTGCTGTGCTGCCGCCCCACACCAACACACGCACACGAATCACGCGGCTGCACACACGCTACCGCATTGCGTCTTTTTTCCGGATTTGCATGTGATTGTTAAACCCCCTTAAAAAAAATTCTGCTGCTGCTGCTCGTGTCTATCCTCCACGCGCACTACGCCATGTTTATGTCTGTGGGCTGGCGCTGCTCGCGCACACTGCTTTGTTTTTTTCCCTGCTTCTCTGTGTCTCACGCTGGCTTTTTGCGCTTGCGTTTGCAAGCCATGGGGACGGGCCCTTCCTAGCTCTCGGGCTCTCCGGAGCCGGCTTTCTTCCGCGACGTTTTACGGCTTAGCGGGCTGCTGCTCCGTTTCTTCTTCACCTGCGGACACAGTTCGAAAACTCGTTCGGCAAATTCAACTTTGCAGCGAGAGCCAGTTCGCATGTGTCTATCCCACTCTCTCGCGGCTCGTTAAAAGCCTGACGTAGTCGGGGCCGGAAAGAACAGCGCAATTACACACGCGAGGGTGAATGGAAAATAATCAAGTAATTGAAGAGTCGCCCCCGGACTACGTAGTAGCCTGGCGACACACACACACACACGAGGGGGGCTGAAGCGCGCGCGGCACGATACGCAAAGAGAAAAGCAACTGGAGAGAGAGAGGGAGGCAAGCCTAACCTTTCTCCTCGTGTGTGTACATATAAAGTCCGAGAAGTACGGCAAAAAAGTAGGTCATAGCATATACACGGCCCACACACGAGCCGTCTTTGTTCTCTCTACCTGCCCTCTCTCTCTCTCTCTTTGCATGACTCGCGGTTACACCGACACGCGCGGACGGACCGACTGTATACCTGTATATAGCTACACGCAGGGCGGCGTTAAAAGCTTCAATTTCCTAGAGTTGCGTGGCTCTCGGCGCAATTGGCATGAGCGCGTGTCTATGCCGCGGAATTCGGCGCTTGCGTGCGCCTAGCGCCGCGAAGGTCGGCTCTCTCTTTCCGTGCTTTTCATCCGGAGAGAGAAAAACGCAATAACGCGGAATGAGACGCGCCGAGCGCTGCGTATTATATACACCCGGGGGGACGGATCCTTCCTGCAGTGCTGCGTATATATGCGTGTATATCGACAAAACTTCAAGGGACTGAAAAAAAAGCACTGCGACGACAGGAAAAAACGAGACACGATGTCAAAATTGACGCGCGGAGGGGGGGAGAGCCTCGAAGGGAGAGAAATATGAATGGGGGGTGGACGACCCGAGCGCGACTCGATCTACTGAACTGCTCGGAAACACACTGCTGGCTCTATATATCGACGGATACACCGCAGCATCCCCGAGCTGCATTGCCGGGCGACTCCTCGTTCAATTAACTGCCACGAGCGAGTGCTGGAGAGCGAGATAGACACACACGCGCACTGCTGGCTCCCGCTGGAAAATCAACTCTTCTGGCGCTGCTGCGTCCAGAAGGTAAACAGCTCCTCGCGGCGCGCACCATTTTCCAGCGCTCGATCCTCTCGAGCTCGCCCCGCCGCTGAGTATAACCCGGCCGTCCTCGTAACCGTCTCCTCCGACGCTATCGGAAGCGACTCGCTTTTTTCTACGTATACATAGACACGCGGCCGAAGGCGCTGACTCTGCGCGACTGCACGCACCGCGCGCCTCCCGTGTATACACTCCGCTCAGTTATAGAGCGTGCGCCTGCGTGTGCGGCCGATGACTCTCTATTTCGCTCTCTCTCTCTCTCTCTCTCTTCGTTTCTCCCCGGCTCGGCCGCCAGAGGTGGTAGCAGTCGCGCCGAGGGCGGACGACGACACCCCCGTGCGCGCCGACTGAGCCAGAGAGAGAGGGAGAGAAAGCGGTATACAATATCGATCCGGAAAAGCCCCACCGCCGCCAGGCCACTGCACCCTGCCGCCGCCGCCTTCTCTCTCTGTGTGCGTCGTCGCTTCTTATCCTTTTCGTATACATGCGCGCCTTTAGGCCCTGTGTCTCTGTGTGCAGGAGCTTTTCTCTATAGGGCTAGAGCCGTCTGCAGCGCGATTCATTGGAGAGAGGGCCGCAAAGCTCGCGCGGCTGACCTGCATTTTTTAAGGGGCCGATGAGCAACGGGCCTGTGCGCGCAGGCTAATGGACTGCACGCGCTGAATTTACCGGCGCTGCTGTTTTCCTCCCGCAGCCAGTTATTTTCTCGTCAAAGCCAGCCGTTAATTTGGGTTTATTTAGCTGCCGTTCGACTAGGTAAAAGCGTATTATTCAAGACGGCCGGGATCCCCGCGAGCAGTCGATCATCGGCTCTCCATTATTCCCCGGCTAATAACTTCCGCGCCTTTGGGAAGGACTAAACGCGCCGAATCATCGATAGATCGCCGGCCGCGACGCCCCCGCAAAGACATCCGTTTCATTAGTCAGCGGCGTAATTTCGAGCGTCCCTCCAAGGCCGCCAGCTCGTTACTCTCAGCTTAGCGCCTCCTAATTTCGCTCTATATACACGCTCAGACCGCACCCCTCGACACACAATACAGCCTCGGTGCGCGCATCGCGACAATGCCTACATATACAAAGTCACGAGTCCATTTCCCCGTCGTTCTCCGAATAAAAGACTAATAAGCGCGGGCATTGAGAGATAGGAATCGAAGATCCGGTGTATCTTCGCGGCAGCGCGGCCGCCGCGGCGTACTATGCAGGTCGGCGAGTCTAAGTTGTTGAATGGAGGGAGGTGGGCGGTTGCCCTCTCTCTCTCTTTCGCTCGAGCGAAGAGAGTTGAACAACGCCGCCGCGTCGGATTTATTTTCGGGCGACTGCGAGGGGGCCAATGCGCTGGAGAATGAGATTCCGTCGGCCTATAGTACACGCTGGCTTCTTTTTTTTTTGCATTATTTTTAGACTCCGCGAGTAAACGACGAGTCGGCCGGCTTTTCGCGGGCCTCTGTCTGAGCGGAATAATGCGCGAGGGAAAAGAGAGCTCGTCAATGGAGTCTGACGCGGAAATTTGTGAATGCAAATTGTGCAGCGCGAAGTCGCCGTTATGCAGCGAAGCTCGACCTCGTTCTGCGAGGCAGACGCATATATACAGGCACACGCGCGCGGGGCTCGTGGATCTCCATTATTTTCTGACGTTTTACGGGCCCGGCTTTCAAGTGCCGGAGAGCGCAGGAGAATGGTTTCAATGGTGAGCGGAGCGCGAGCAGCCTTAGCCCGGCAGGCTGGCTATAGACTGTCGCTTGAAAACACTTTGATTTCAATGAACTTTGTTTTCAGATATTCTTTTCAGAGGCTAGTCGGGCCCTTTGTGCGAGGGGAAAGTTTGCTTTTGCAGACATTTTTATGGTGGGGTTTGTTTCGTATTTTTTTTTGTTGTTTTTAATGTATTTGCAATGCTTGATCGTTGGTTATTATGGTGCGTTTATCTCTGAGAAACGGGAGCAAAAATGAAAGATTCATGACCAATTCAGCAACAGTTTAAAAGGCGATTTTGAAACACTATTTGTTTTGTACGAAAATTAGACAATTATCCTCAAATTATTGTTCAAGCAGTGATATAGCTGTAATTAATTAAATGGTATAAAAAAAAAGAATAAAATACACACCGGCCGTCTAACCTCAGCCCGAGCTCTACTACTTGCACGCTTTTACGGCGCGGATATTATTACAACCTTATTATTATAATAAACTTGAGACATTTTTTCGTAAACTCCCAAGAGGTAGATACTTCTTTTTTTTTTTAATGGAAGGATTTTATACTCTAAACGACTGCAGAAGAAGTTTAGGTCTTTTTTATAGGGCGCACGAAACCCTCTTAATGCAAGCATCCACCTTCAACTTCCTCATTCCGTGACTAACTTATTCATACGTACAAATGAGCGTGACGGAATAATATATGCGTCATAAAAAAGAATTCCATGTTTTAATGTTGTGTACATCAATTCGTTAGCTATTTAAATTGGTATTTTGTCTCTAGCAAGCTAAAATTTTTCTTTCTCACTCAAAAATGAAAAAAAAAAACAAAATTAATATGAAAACGTATTTATAAATGAGATAACAATAACCCATTTTGATTGAAAAGGACTACTCAGGCAATAAACGCAGATTATTTATTGCATATTTACGCGCTCGGCCGAACCAGCTATAAATCTGAAAAAACGTTAAATTTCCCAACACCGGCCAAACTTTGGCTTTACCACAAAGTTTCAGTGTTCCTCGAAATAGATTCATCTCATCTCTATATACCCGTCAAATTAACAGGTTTCACCCCCCTCCCTTCGCCTCGAAAGAATCCGACAATCGGCCATTAATTAACCAGACGAACGGCATCAGCGTTCGATTTGATAAATCTAAGAAACAAAAATAAACACACAGCGGATGCGCCAGTAGCCGACCTAACCTCGTAAATTCATCGAGCTCGTCAGCTCCCGGGCTCTCAACGAACTCGCCCCTGCTTCTGTTAATTGTAGCGTATCGAAAATTGTCTGAAAACTCTTGCAAGTTTACCTTCCTCCTGCCAAACGGCTTGTAGTGCTCGCGCCTCATCGGCCTCCTAAGATGTGCCATCTTGAGGCCGCGCTGTAGGCTCGGCTATGAGTCTGCTGTTCGTCAGCTGTTGGCCAGGCGCCGCTGCTGCTGGCGGTGTTGATGATGATGCGAGTCGCGGCGCTGCTGCCTCCTTCCCTGCAGCAGCATTTATACTTTGCGCGCTTCCGCTTCGCAGGCGCAAGCGCGACGGATGCGTCACGCCGCTCCCCGAAGACGTCTTCGCCGATGATCTATCGCGCTGGCGCTTTTTTTTTATTCAGCTTTGAGGTTGGGGTGATGATGGGGCTGATGTTGCCCTGGAGCGTGGATACGTCAACGGTACGTCAGAGACTTTGTGGAAAATCCAGATGACGAAGGAAAGAAACACTTGGCGAAACGTTCACTGACGATCGGCACTCGCTGCTCTGCACTTAAACACTGAACACGCGCGAAAATCAGCTGCATGCGATCTTGAATTAACGGATTCACAAACGATTAGCGATGGTTAAACGAGCTGCTCGGCTCGCCGGTGCGAGCGAGCCTGCGAGCGAGCTACCGAAAGCTGCTTGCTACTGACTTAGGCGACGGCGACAGCTTTTGGAACGCAGCGGCGCGACCTCCTCGCGCTATAAATAAAGCTTCGGCCAGTTCCTCTGCCAACTGCTTACCACTACTCTCTCTCTCTCTGTCTTTCTTTCTCGCTGCCACCGGTTTTCTCGAGCTGCGGCTAGGTGCTACAGTGGCGGCGTATGCGCGCATAAGCACCTTTGTCGGAGAAAAACGGCGCGGTATTTGGCCGGAAACGTAAGGTCGTATGTCTAGGCGAGAAACATTGTTGAGTTTTGGGAATGAGATTGACGCGAATTGAATGAGGAGACACTTTTGGGCGGAGCTCTGGGATGCTGAATGGGGTCCTTGAGATATTGTGATCGGGATCGGGTTGCAGTGTTGGGTTGCGCTGTGCGGGGATTTCCGTGGATGAGCTTTTTCTTGTAATTGAAGAGCTTTTTTTGTTGCTGGGTTTTTGCTGAGTTTGGTTGGTTTGAGACGGTGACGAATGGTTTATGTATTTTTTAAAATAAATGGGACTGTATAGAATGTATGTTCCCAGTATGAATTGTTAATTATGTGCTATAGAATTCATAAAATATTCTAAACTCTTGCAACTCAAAAATTTGTACACATTAAAGTAAGAGTTAACGTGCTCGGGGAAAACTTAATGGATACTTTTTTGCCACATTTTTTAACAAATTTTTTTCGAGCAAGCAATGTTTACTTTTAAAATATTTTACTGAAGACTCATTATTTCGCCGAATAGCCATCCTACTTTTTTGATAGCATTCAGATATTGTCATTCACGGTTATTTTTACATAAAGCAATTAAACTTGAGCATCTTATTTTTAAATTGCTTAAAAACTAACATGTCGGGGTCGGTTTATAACAAACTCAGAAATTATAGAATAATTTTACATATTTATTCAAATTAACTTTGTACTACTAAAAAGATAAATAATTTTATTAAATTAAATTTGCAATTTACTAAAGTTATTTTCTGAAAGCTAGCTTTATCTTTATTTATAAGTTTAAATAAATAAATTATTTTTAACAAAATTTATAAGTCATAAACATTTTTACTCCAAGTATATGAATTTATTTTATTCTATACATTTAGTAAATTTATTATAAGATTACCAAACGTAGTCTTTACAGACTGAGCATGATAAAAAACATTTGTACAGTGTATAAGATAGTAGAGAAATGGATAACGAGAGTCAAGTAGGGATTGTCTAAAGCTATAGCCAGCAACACGTGGAAAGAGTCGTAAAGTTATCCAGAAGTTTGCTGTTGCGTCGATAGTCGGTAAACCACTTCAGTAGATCCCTACGCTACCGCTTGACGTTTGTTCGAACTAGGTTTCAGAGCGATACTTCTACGGAACACTAGGTGGCTCTAAAATGTTCCTGTTTTATACTTTGATGATATATAAAATTTATTGTACAATGTTGATGATTTCTTGATGTAATTTCTAATAAAAGTTCCTTTGTACAAATTATGGTTAATGATAATTAAAATAAATATAATTTTTAGCTGCATATGACAATCTTACTAAAATTAAAATATTAGTAATAAACATATTAATTTAAAAGATTTTTAAATTAACAATGATCTAAATAATTTAAATTAATATTTCACGCCAAAACGAATGTTCGTTCGGAAATGAAAACTGTTTACGAAAATCAAGGATAGTATAGTCTGTACGTATACGCATCAGAAAGATAATCAATACAGGAAACACAACTTTTTGACAGGGCAGGATTTTATTTCCTCTAAGAGTTCTCTTAAATACACATAAATATTTTTTATATCCTGTACTGAATGTCAATACTTAATAACTTTTTGAATTTATACTCGCGTAATTAAATCAAATACATAAATATTTTTCGAATTGAATATCATTAGATTTACTTCTTTTTTTATACATGTTAGTAATCATTAAATTTACTTGTTTTTTTATAAAAGTTACAAAGAACATATTTTTTTAACTGTGAGCGCTAAAAATAAATATCATTTCCGTTTATTGGAAAAACCTCGAAATTGCTAGAAACTTTTTTATAGAGAAGCACGATTGTTCTTGAATATTTAATGATTGAAAATACCTTCAAAGTTGCGTTATAAATACACACAATAAGCAAACAAACGATTAATAAACATCGGAAAGAGTTTTAAAAAATGTCGTTTCAACGAGATTAGGAAAGCACTTCGGTTATATTTAACGGTTTTCTAAAATTAAAATTCCTTCTATTATACTTAATCGCCCGGCTATATTCCAGGTTACGAAACGCCTCATTCCCGTATCATTGAAGAAATTAAAATCTTTATCCATCGCAAAAGCCACAATTATAACATCTCCCTCTTTCGACATCCGCGTAAGCCGAGATAATCCAGCCGAGTCAATAAAAATAAAAACACCGTTCTATTTCCTCGGCATTAAAATGAAAAATCTATATTTTAAGAAGAGCCTCTCGCTGTACTCCTCCATTTAGAGTGACGAGCGCAGTCAGCCGCTCTACAACATAATACAGAGCTCGCTGCTCGCGACAGTCGTAAAAGTGCATCAATATAGAATATGGAAAAGGAGAGAGAGAGAGAGAGAGAGACAAGCAAATGAAGAGAAAAAAAAAGTGCGCCCTGGGCCACATAGCCTAGGAGCCAGCGTACATAATTTATTTTAGTTGCGCGGTAAGAGCGGAGCCATCTCCTCCGGGTTTTACGAGCCGGCAGATGCAGCGCCGAAGCCACGGCGAGAGATGGAGAAAAAAAGCGCCGCTCTCTCTCGCGGGGCGCCCTTTTTAATTATCTCGCGGAGCTCGCTAAGAGCCGCGCGCGGCCGAGAGAGCTCGGCGTTATTTTCGGCCCGCGAGCGCGCGCACAAATCGCGTCTTATTCCTCCCCCCTCCTTTGATCTGCATTTCTTCTGCGGTAGTCCCTCTAATTCTGTTTACCTCTTCGGCGAGCTCTTCCGCCCTCGCATTTTCCGCGGCTTGACACATATCGCTTTTTTTTTCTTCCTCGGCGCGTTTTACGCGTCTCAATTTCAGAGCTAGCGCGCGCCTCCCTCATCTTCGGCGCGTGCACCTGTTTCACTTGGCGCTTGCATCACTAGCTCTCCGGAAATGTAGGTCGCTTTGTCGCCGCGTGTATAACGCTTTGGCGCCCCTGCGCGCGCGCACTGCAAATATAGAATATCTCGTGCTCGCCACCAGAGGAGAGCGGCCAATCCGAGACGTTCATTATCCGCGCGTACGCGGCAATTACCTCTATTACCAGCGACAGCGCGCGGCTTTGACTCTCCCGTGCGCGGCCAGCTCTCTGAGAGTCAAATTTTCGGATATTACAGATGTGTGGAGAGGCTGAAAAGTTGGGCTGCGCTCCCGTTTTAGAGGAAGCGTTTTCAATCTCTCTCTCTGCTCTCTTTTCCGGATTTTAAAATAAGTTGCTATTCTTTCGAGTGTGCCGGAGCTTTCGATGTTTCCTTACTCTCTAATTGATAAATTTGCCGCCTGAGAGTTGTTATCGATGCATCCGCGGGCGATAGATCCGAGGCTCATGAATTTAGATTGGATGATTTTTGTATTTTGACAGGCGGCGTTTTGTCACAGTTTTCAATATCGCCGCGCGTATAAATTCATTTACGTAAAGCCCAACATTAGTATTAAACCTGCGTACCACCTCGACGCCTGCCGTGAATTATCCAACTCCGATCGCTTTTAAAAAGCCCCGAGAATCAATAAACTAAGTCAATTAAAGATGAAAAATTCAACTTTCACCCGTCCCAGCCACTTGACAGGCCCGCTTGCAATCAACTTTCACAGCTCATCTCGCATCACGCAAAAAGCCAACCTATTACAAACGCGCCATTCTCAACTCACGCGCAGACAATAAGCCAGAGACAAAAAAAAAAGGCTCAGCGCGTCATCGATGGGTTAAGACCGCGGCATATGGCGAGCACTTGCTGCGTATATTCTTCGAATGTCCCGCGACGATCGAATATGGCCCGGCCTACTGCATGATGCGCTGGCTAAGCATATCGTATTTCGAGCGCTAATTGCGCGCACGCCCGACGCCCGCCTTACTGTTCTCCTGCGCTCTCGCGGCTCTTTTGTTTATTAATATAACGAAAAGCGTGGGCGAGAGAGCGAGATATGCATCTTTTTGTTGTGGAGCGGAGGATGGCGCATTGTTCGATAACTTTCTAAATCCATTTTTGGCCTTTTTTTTAATGAGGCTTTATTTTAGGTTTTTTGGAATATTGAATTTAAGTACGGGTGGTTTGATGAGTATGAATGCCGGCTTTTATGCGATGGTAATATTCTGGTCGTATATTTTGTAATTAGGAGAGAATGGTTAATATCATCGTTTATCATCACGCGTGTGTTATTCTAGAATTATGTAAAACATGTTACGGAGAATTGGACCAGCGGCGATGTCTAGCGTCGCGAGCGGAGATTTAAATATTTAGGCCTAATCTGCGAAATTTGTTTAGGCTCTAACGAGGGCCTAAGCAACAGCCAAAATAGAATAAATAATAAGGCAATTTACTTAAGGCAATTTAGTGTTTTATTTGAAAAATCGTACCAGATTTGAACTGATCTTTGTACGATATTTCCAACTTACAAAAAATATCTATTAGATCGTGTACCAACGATGGGAATCAAGGTCCAAACCGTACCGCAGTTACAAAAGTGCATAGAAACGCCTAAATTTAAAACGTTTAAGAAACCACCGAAAATATACCGACTACTTCTTAATTAGAGAGAAAAAAAGTGGGTCAAGCTTTTTAAGAGCCGCATCGCTTAGCAGTATCATCAGGCCAGCTCCTGCGCAGCAGGAAACAATTTTTTCTTCGCGCCACAAGATTTTTATATAAATTGCCTCAAAAACGTACGCGCAAAGTATATACATAGGCGCCTTGGCAATAACGTTCCAAGGATCCTTTTCTTTTTCATCTCCGAAAAAGTACGTCGGCAGCAACTTTTACCAAGTGGCCGCAGTATAGACCTTACGCACACATAATATATTTAAAATACCTAGTAATCACGTGACGGGAACATGGGGATTACCTGGGCAGCGTGCAAAAAGGATAAGAAAAATGTTAATTGCCAAATCGAAAACCAGTCAAATCGAGCGTTCCCACTGTCCGCGCCTGTGAGTGTGCCTGTACGCGCGAGTGTGTATGGATGTAGGCGCATTAAAAAGCTGCATAATTAAAGTCGATCGAATCACGCCGGGGACGCGACTTAATAACTCATAAAATTACGATTTCATTTCTGTGTTCCATTAATTAAAAATAAAAAAAATAATAAATAACGAGAAGAGCCTTCTTATATATACCTGTCTCGTTGATCTCTCTCTCTCTCACTTCTTTTAATTCCATTTTGACAATCGCCATATAATCGACTTGTAAAAACGTTATGAATTTACAAGAGAAAATAACACACGAAGAAATCCAGACCCCGAGAAAGAGAGACCAGAATGAGAAGCCCGAAGTGTAATATAAAAAAATCCTACCGGCGAAATATCGAAAACATCAGCGGCTCGTAAATGGCCTATACAAACTTGTTTGTTAGTATCCGCCGCGTGCTCCGAGTGTTAATAATTAAATAGCGCGCTCCTCGCGCTTAAGAGCTACACGTCGTTACGAGCCTGTACATACACACGTACAGCGCATCTGATCAATACAGACATACGTACACGTCCCCGCGACTAATCCGACGAGCCGATAAAACCGAGCGAGCAACACACTAGTGCACGTACACGTTCACCGGCGTATACGATTAAAAACAAAAATTCCTACACTCTCTCCGCGTAATCATAATTTCAATTAACTCGCGATGGAAAAGTTTGCCGCGGAATTCCATTAAGCGCTCCGAAATTTATACTCTCTACAGCGTAAACGCGACTTATAACCGGCAAGAAAAAGGGCATATATACACACACGTGACGCAATAAGCCAGCTCGCGCATTAGTCTTTTCACCTCGGCGACTTGTCGACGGGTCCTGCGTGCATTATAAGCCGATAACGCGTATCGCGTGCGGCTGTATGAGTGCGCTGCCGGCGCCGTTTCCGCGAGCGCCTTTCGCTGCGTTTAATCGTAACGTAAACAGCCGGCCGAACAATATAAGCGTTTCGGTAAACTCGGGCTCTCCTTTCAGTGCGCGCGCGCGGCTTGTGTGTCTGGTACGTGGATATTTCGAAGGAAATACGGTATAATAACGAGGTGATGTAAGCCGGCTGGGTGAGCGGCTGCTGCTTGGATAAAGTCGATATGTATTTTGATGTTCATTAGAGGAGATGGAGGCTGGCCGAGGAATGAGATCGATTTTTGAATGGGGAATTGAAGAGTTTATTTTCTCGGTTTGAGGCTGGGTTTGAATTGTTAATGGAGAGAGTAAATAGGAGTAAGTGAGTTGCTGAGAGTGTATATAGTTTGTTTAAGGATACGTTTTCTGTTTATCGAAATTTAGCTTTTGACCCAATAAGATTGTTTTACGGGCACGGATAGAACGGCGATAGAAAGTATTAGAAATTTGAGGCCGATGCGAGACCAGTTTTGGGAGATACTTGTACCAAACTGTTGAACTTTAACAATTTGAAAAGTTTCTATTTCTTTTTGGCTCACATAAATTAAGATTTTCTAATTATGGCTAAAATATTAAATGTCGTGGAATTTCTTTAGAAAAAATGTTAATAAAGTACTTTTAAAATCAATGAAAACGTAAATTATTAAACACTCGATCATAACCGTATATACGAATACTGCATAAAAAAAGCGTTATCTCATACCGTCCCAAAAATAATTCAAAATTGGTAATAATTCAACGCATAAATAACCGATTTAAAATAATTGTTAATGCGCCCATTAAAAAGCCATTCTTCTCCCGGCGACACTTCAAAGCCCAGCGCCAAATCCGTTAATCAGGTTTGAAATTACAAAGATATAAATCCAGCGGCCGGCCGAAATTTCAAACGCTAATCTCAAAATTACCCGCAGTGATCGCGCAGGGCGGCCTATAATACAGGTATGTCGGCGCGTTGAGCAACTACCGCAGAGAGCGCATGCCTCGAGCCCACTCGAATACTCACAATATTTACATACACAGCGCCCGCAATTATAATCCCGCGCTCTGTCTCTACATACGCGCGCACGCAATGATCATTTTAAAGGGCATTGTGTTACGCTCTCGGCCCACGCCGGGGCTCTTTTGTTTTCCGGCTTTTTATATACAATTACAAATAAATCGGCCTGATTAGCGCAAGAACAAGCGAGAAAGCGAATTCCGCCGTCTGTTTCTCAGGTTTCCAAGCTAGAATATATATCCCCGAGGAAAAAAGTTATTTTCAATATACTGCAGCTCTTCGTGATTATGTACTTTGACGTAGGTGCGAGAGTGCGTGCATCTCGCTATATATACACGTAACGCGTCCGGCTTTCTCTTTTTATAGCCCTCCTAAGCATCCGCGACGACGCCTCCGCGCGCTCGCCTCGCCTCTCTCCTATACACACACGCACACCATACAAAAGCGCACGCGCCTCACACGTGGCTCACCTCAGCGCTTATTACCACGGACGCGCGCGCGCATATGCATAGAGAGAGAGAGAGAGAGAGAAACGGAGAAACAACGGAGGCAGAGGAAAGCCAAAGTGCTGGATTGTGTCTCTCTGGGTGCAGCTCAGCGAGAGCTGCTGCGGCGGCGTATATATTCCACGCACCCTACTCTTTCTCGGAGTGCGGCTTGGAAATTTCGGCTACTAAAAATACATAACTAGGCCGTGACTAATTTTCTTTTGGATTTTTCTCCGCGACAATGCGGGAGTGTATGTCTGTGGAAATTTTCTAATGCCGCCCGCGTGCTAATCAGACTGCCACGCTAATTAGATTTGAACATTGTTTTTTGTAAGTTTACCGAAAAGCTTTTAACGCGCCTCTGGATAGATTGCTTTAATTGCTTTTTACTTCGGCTTTTTACTTCGGGCGCCGGATTTGCATTTTAAATTCGGCGGCTTGTGAAAGTGTGTACGTATACAAAGGAGCGTTTGCGTAAATCGGAGAGAGATTAGAATACGTTCCGATAAATTAGAGTTCACTGATCTCTTTGAGGCGTATATTAGAAATTTTATGCCCACGCACTTCTATTATGATCCGATAAAATCCAGTATGTAAAAGACTACCGGTTACTCACGAAAGATAGGGTATTGAAGAAAACGAGCGCGACCACGTGTTTCTCAGATTTCAATAGCTTGGGTACACACTTTAAGTAATAATCTCGAAATTACTAAACGTCGAGAATTATTTTTACGAAACGCTCTGGCTTGAAAAAATAGAATTTCGAAAAATTTCATAATTTTATAGCATTTTTATTCCTATAAATCTGTAATAATCGACCATTACAAAATTCTTCTAAGAAGTGTAAAAATTTCAAGACGACCAGTATCCGCAATTTTAAAGAACGGTAAATTATAAATCAATCATAAAAAACATTTTACCAAAAATCCAAAACCTCGAGTTCCCAAAAAGTCACAACTACGAAATAAAAAAAAAATGAAAAAAAAAAAGCAGCTCTCATAGGCTTTAACGCTGCGGCGCCCCGAATCATCGGCGATATTTTATTCGACAGGAAATAGCGCGGCTCGGGAATTTGAATATATATACACACTCGGGGCCCGGCGTAATGCGCGTAACTCTTCAAAGAGATCGTATTTCGCCCAGGGCCTGAACAAGGACAGCCGCAGCGAGCGACAGAGACATACATCTCCGAATCCGGAGAAAGAGCGGCGGCTCGTCTGGAAAGTAGTTACGTGCCGCGGTACAGCCGAACGCCAGCACACATAACGGCGCAATAAAAAAGTTTAATCGCGCGAGGCTTCCGAGCTAAACTCATGCTCCCAAACACGCACGTGTCGATCAAAAGCGCGACGAATACATGTTAGAAGAGAGAAAAAAAAATGGCGATCCCATTTTTTTTCGCACTCAAAATTTCTCTCAAAAACGCGCGTGTAAATCCGTTACGGGCGTATATGGAAATTATAGCGTTTAGCCAGCGGTGGAAGGTAAATTTAATGCGACAAGTCCGGCCGATGTGAGCCGTGAGAGAGAAAGACGGAGAGAAACGCACCGATCGAGTTACCCGCGTGTGCGTGTGCGTAAGATAGAGAAAGAGAGGTGGGGAGCGCTCATGCGAGAATATTTCCTATATACGCTATTCGTGCGTGTGCGCCAGTGTCGCATGACGAGTTTTCGAGCCAGCATAGCGATTACCATTAATTCCCCTGATCTGTGCCCAAGCGCGCGTGTTGCGCAAACGTGAAATTCGACTGTAATGACCTCAGACTTAGGCGCGCGATCGCCTCCGTAAATGGAATATTCGATTCGTCTCTAATTTTTTTCTCTCCCCTCTCTCTACTGCGGCTACAACGAGAATCTTCGATTCATCCGGTCATACGTTCCTTGAAGCCGTGCGTCACGTCTTTAAAATTCTCGCAGTTTCGCGGGCGAGTACAGGTGAGCGTAATGAGTTGGGAGAGAGGAGAGAGTAAAAAGAGCGATGAGTCAACGCCAGTCCGGACGGGATAAATCAGAGGAAGAAAGTGGAGGGTGCTGCAGCGAGAAAAATAAGGAGAGCGAGCTCCAATTAGGGTTTTACCCGCGGATTCCGCCCGCCGACGCTCTGACTCAATCTCGGCCGATGGTAATGAGCAATGAGAAATTCGCCGTCTTCCGCTGGCAAGTGGATTTTTAGCGTGCCGCCGGCGTTCGTCACTTGTTTGATTACTCTTATCTCTGGGATTTAAGCTTTCTTCCGAGGCGTGCTTTGTCATTGTTGTTTTTGTAATTTAAGAATGTTTGTGAATTAAAACGATGCGTATGTTTCAATGTATAAACAATTCACTTATATAAAAATTGAAATCAATAAAATTTCCAGAAGAAAGCCCATGCAAACAGCATCAATCCAGCCTCCCAACCACGTATTTACGGCCGATCAGTAGTACTGTTGACTGTAAATAGCCAAGAAGCGGCAAGAATCAAGCTCCATTGACAGCTGGAGACGCTGGAGCCAGCTCACTCGATCATCGACTCATGACGAGGCGATTTATCAATTTTATATATTACGACGATGAACTAGACGCGCGCGCTTCCGTTCGACACGCGTATAGACTATCTCTCACTAGGAGGTCAAAGGCTCCTCAATGGCTCGGGCACGTCAATAGGCGCGCGCCAGAATACGACGGCTTCATTCAGATAGGCTGACCACACGTGACCGCTTCACGTGTGTGCGCTGCTACCGCTGACTTTTCGGAGATTATTTCCCGCCGCCCACGCGCGACTGCAGCGTCACCTTTTTTCTTTCCGCCCTCTGAGCTTTCGCTTTCGATGAATCGGATGTACAGAGTCATGTGCGGCTGGACTGCAGCGTTGCGACTCTGTGTTTCAATTTTACGGCAAAGTGAGTCGGGAGAAAAAATAGCGGCTTTAGCGTAACTGGGGCTTTGGGTGATGGACAGATGCTGGATGTGAGTGTAGGAAATTTTAAGGATAATTGGGGCTCGATGGCTGTAGGGAATAATGCTTGAGATAATTGGATTTTACTGGTTTTGGATAATTATGTTAGAGCACGCTGAGCTTTGAAAATCCAGCATCATCTGCGGTGGCCGCGCGAAATGCCGCAAATCAATATTTGCCTCCGCCGAACAAATAGCGCCTCTGCTGAAACGTTCGTTCCTGTTCTCATTTTCATATTTCCCGGCTCTCGGATAACCGCGAAAGCGATTATCAAAACAGCTCTCACCCCAAACATCGTATCCCCCTAAAAACCACTAAAATCCATTGTTCCAGCTTACTCTCAAACAAAGCCAGCTCAGTGCCCATTGCGTCGATCTTAAAGAGCCAATTGCGCACTAGCCAAGCGAACGGAAAAGGCGTTCCAGGCTGGGCCCTATATACGGAAAGTCGGCCATTGGGCGTCCCTCTCTCGCACTATAATAGTCGCGCCGTCGCGCGCGCGCACCGATAATGCAATTGAACTGTGTTCACGGGAGATCAGCGATTAACGGCCAGCAGATGTAGGGAGGGGATAGACAGACTCCAGAGCGCGCTGACCTCGCTCTGGACATTGCGGTATATTCGCCAATTACGCGCCGACTTTTGTATATATAGGAGAGCCGAATTAGCGGATTCATGAAATATGTATCCTTGGGGCCGAAATCCCTCGGGGACACACCTGATGCGAGAGCGTGCGAAACTTTTACCGTTACAGGAGACCGATCGGCAAGCGCCTTTCGCTCGTAATCGAGCAGCGGACATTATGAGCTAGGCGTAGTTCGCCGAATTACGTATTCCGACATATAGCTGGGCCTCGGAGATCCGCCGGGCGTTACCAAATATTATAGGCCTTTCGCAACTCTCGTATATAGATTTTTGAGAGAAATTCGATACGTGTGTATATAGAATCGATGCGCGGATATCGTTTTAACGGCAGGCAGTGCGAGGAGGCATTGTTCGGGGGAGAATAAATCAGAAATGAAAGGTGCGCGTGCAGAAACGCTCGATATACATCCTGCAGCTAGCGCGTGGAATACGCGAGAGAGGCTGAGTGCAAGCTGGCTCTCGCGCTCGTGGAGAATCACGATGTGGCCGCAGGTGACGACCACCCACGCTCTCAAGCCCATAGATAATCCAGGAAGCTCGCGTTCTTCTAACACCTGACAGTTGGATTGTGGCGCAAGAAATAAGTACCGTAAGACGCGCGATTTTGAAAAATCGTAGCGGAAGAAGACGGCTTTGCTCTTGAAGGAAGTGTTAGGACGTTATTTCTAGTTCGGAAATGATAAAAGCGGAAATTCACTCAACACAAAGTTACAATTACTTTTTTTGAAAAAATCGCATCGTAGCACTAAAATAATTAAATTCGCGGGCGCAATCGCGAGAACGAATTATCTCGTACACGCGCTGGATTGTTTCTCGTGGCGCCGAAAAAAAAGGCCCGGCGAAATGAAAACGTAATTGTTATTACGCCGAGAGCTCGCACAAAGCGCGAGCTTAGCAGTTTTCGCTTTCAAAGAGCCGTGCATCGCCGTCTGGCTGCGGTATTGTCTGCATGTGCTTCAAAGACTCGATGAAAAAAGGCAGGTACACGAGTGTGCGCGGCCAGGGGAGGGAGAAAAAAGATACGAGCGACTTAAAGAGTCCAGTCATCACGCCTGGCTTTTGGCCTTGATCTTGAGACGGAGAGAAAGAGAGAGAGAGAGAGAAAGACGGCAAGGTGCACCGCGGGAGCCGAAAATGAGCCAGCACACTCGAGAGTTTTGACCATGTGTGATTTTTCACTTTCAACCACGAGCTGTTCGCTTTACAATGGGCGAGAGACTTTTCTCTTTTTTTTTCTTCGAAATAATGCGCGCGGGCACTTTGAGCGTATTTTGCCGGAGTTTTTTGGGAGTTTTGCATCTTCAAAGGAGATTGTTTTTTGGGAAGCACAATGGCTGATTGAAAAATTAGGTTGGGTAGGTAGAATAATGATGATAAAGGAGCTGACAATAGTGAGAATAAAGTCGATTGACAAAGTTTTTGTTTCGATTATAATTGTAGAATATCGGACGGAATGAATGCCACAATAAATCAACATAAAAGTAAGATTAAATCCTTTGTGTTTGAATTGAAATTATAATTGAAAGGTAAAGCGAATAGCTAAGCGCGAAATGTTGAAACAATGCGCATTGATTTGCGGTTGTAAAATTAGCAGAACGCCGAAATTCCTTTGTGAATATCAATAATGTAGAAACCCCTCATTGTTTCGCGCGCCGCGGAGAAAAAGTCCTAGGTACGGAATATCAAATAAACGCGCTTTAAAGAGCGTAGTCCTTACTTTATAAACTGCTTGCGTTGCATATTTATAAACTGCATACCTATACAGGCATTTGCATATAAAGGGGATTATGCAAAATTGTGGAAAATTTTTTTTTTCAAAACTCTCGTAGGACTGTGTCAAAATGTATATATGCAATAAATCCACGCGGCAAGAAAGAAATCTTTCCTTTGTCGCGGTAAAAATTAATTTTATAACTGGCTATTGGAAACGTATGAATAAAAAGCAATTGCCTTCCACTACTAATTCCAGTTTCTTAAAAACAAAAACTCCTCCTTCAAAGATTACAAGTGGAAACTTCCAAATTGGCAAATGCATCAGTTTAAAATACCGCATGCATCTTTTTTAAAGAAACGACGCAGCAGCACGGCAACAGAAAAAGCTTCGACTCGCGGCTGACACAGCAGGCCCGCCGAAATCCGTATTCCATTTAATCATCGCCGCGAACGAAATCCTCTCGGCTCTCGAAGTGCAATCAAGAGAATATGCAATTTAACGAGCGCGTCCGGGACGGCGCGCGCATAAAAAAGGTGTACGCTCTTCTCGGAACTAAGCGCGCGCGAACTGCTTTTATAAATTCGGAGACGCGCGCAATGGCGAAAAAGAGACACAAGGACACGTTGCCTCTCTCTCTCTCTCTCTCGCTCGTATAGTGTCAGTCCTCCCCTCTCTCTGCCTCCCTCTTTCAAACCGTCGAAAACGAATGCGAAGGTGAAGGAGGCGAAAAAGAAGGAGGAGGAGGCGCTGCTTAGTGCGCTCTCGCGCCGGTATAATGGCAACGTGTTTTCGTCTAATGTACTTTTTGTGATTTGTCCTTGATGGAAGTCCTGACTCGAGCAAGCCAGAGAGAGAGGAGAGGAGTGAGTCTGCGAATGCAGAACCGTATATACGCGCGAGAGGGCCGAAGGGGCCTAACTTTTGGGCTAAGCCAGCCGCTCCTACGTGCACGCACACACACACACGTGTGTCTATATACAGAGGAATGTGCGTGCTGCGCTCTCGCATGTGTGTCCGCTCGCCCGCGCGCGAACCTCGAATTAAGCCCGGTCTTTGCCGTCCGAATAATAGCCGAAATGTGTGCTCTTTCTCGCTGGCCGTTTAATTCCTATTTATTAGAATATTAATATCTCCACGCTAGCTCGCTCTTTCCTATATGTTTATCCCGGTTAAAAGCTTGTCGTGATCTACTTTAAACGCTCCGGATAATCAGGCTTTTAAAAATGTCAATGCCGAAAAAAAGCGCTCGGCCACGAATACATTTTCGAAAAAGAATCGGCACGGCAAGTGCCGGGCATCGGGAACAAGTGCCATACGCTTAAAGAAAGGAGCGAGCGAGTCGCGAATTTGGGGGGCGGCCCCGTCTGCCGCCGCCGCCGCCGCCGTTTGGGCCTAGTCAAGGTCACCGCCGCTTCTCCCCCTCCACCGGCCGGGCCTCAGCGGGGCCTTAATATACTTGCGGCGCTGCTGCTGCTGCTGTTGTATATCGCGTGCGCGTCATCGGACTGCGCTCTCGAGCGATTCCCACTTATCCGCAACGATCCTCTTCAACGGCAGGCGCGAATCTATATGGGATGTGTAGCTGGGGAGGGAGAGTATTAATGTGACGCATACATGTTTGGGTGGTTGTGGAGGCTGGGTTTTTTTCGGAGCGTGTATAGGTGTGTGCGTGCGGTTGCACTTTTGGAGAGGTAAGTGAATCAGGCCCGATATCGTGATTTCGATCGCGCGAGCACTTTGCTAAATTGACGCGCAATTCGCTTGGTTGGGCTGGGTAGGTATTATTTTAAAAAATTTTACGATTCCGATCTTAAAGTTGAGGTAATTGCGTTTGCGATTGCTGTCTTGGAGTGATCGAAAATTATGGAAAAAGGAGAAAAATGTGTATTTTGCAATGATGACTTTCCAATTCAAGCATTTATGAGTATTGTTGAGTATACTGTAAATAAGTACAAAGTCAGTTTATATTGGTCATTGAGCAGAAAAGCTCACTTATTAAAACAATGAAAATATTGCTGTAATAATTTCCAATGGAAGAGAAAATGGAAATCACTATTAATGTATAACATAAATGGTTTGACGATTGCTAATTTTCATACAAAATGCTTTTAAAAAAACTTAGAGAAATAATTCGTATTTCTTGCTAAAATTTTACTCATGCGCTTTGTTTCATTTTTCAATTCCTGCGTGATCATATCACGAATAGTCTTTTCTATATAATGTAGTATTAATCTAAAATCAACATTAGTTTCAAATTGTAGACAAGATATGAAACATATTGCAACCGACATATCCTTTACAAGTCGTCCAATTGTTTTTTCGAGCCTGGAAAAATGTAACTTAAACCGTATTGGCTACGTTTTGACCATGGAATATTTTAATATTTTACATATTAACAACCCTATGTGTTAGTAATATATTGTTGAAATGAAGCCTAAGCATTGACAAGGTTAGTATTAAATGTTTCTATTTATTATATATTATTTTTTTAACAATATAGAAAGAGTTAACATATATTAAAAGAGTTGGTTCAAATATAAAACTTTATAAACGATAAAAGGATTTGACAATTAAAATTAAAACAACTATCATTTTCGCAATCATAGTTTCTTAAAATATTAAAAGTAATTTTCATATAATATATCACAGCAATATACAAAGCAAATATCTGCAGTATTAAAATACTCTATGGGCAAGGTATGACCAACATATCTATCCAACCCTCGTGCTGCGGTTGTCCAGCATTTGGTTCATGTATTCCAAATATCTAGGCCACATTTAGCTTCGAGCCAGGAGAAACATTTGGATATCATGTAAAGAATATGTGGGATACAATACGTCCCACAGTTTGGCCACAATTTTCCCGCAATACAAGCAACGTATTGGCTATATTTACAAATTATGCGTATAACAATTTAGTCAGTTTTGCTTGAATCACTTCAAAAATTTCGTAAAATACCTTATAATTCAGTATGTAGTTTTTATTTTACTCATTCTACTTTTCAGTCTATTCAAACATAAAGTAATTAACTTAAGCATAACAGGCTCTAAAAATATTCTTGAATAATCTTGGACGTATTACTATAGTAATAATGTATTTACTGCAGCAAGATTTTTCATGTATACAAAAATAAATCAAAATTACATCCTATTACATTTAGAAAATAGAATCAAATATATGGTATAACTTTGAGAATCATCAAAACTTATAAAATAATTTCACCTTCAACCAACCAAAAGAACCTAACAGTTCCCAAATCCCTCTAAAATAACAACTCTCAATCGAAAACAATGTGATTAAGCAATCGACGTCTCTCCAATCGAACTTCACCGAAGAAAGCTCGAACAGCAGAACGTCGAAAACCAGCAGATAACCCACCAAAGCACTGCGCACAGCCTCGCAAAAGGCCTGCATCTCACACACAACAGCCACACATCCGCACCCTAAGAGAGGGCTTTAAAGGCGCGGAAAGCGCCTCTCCTCGACAGTACGAGTCTTGAAGATTTTGCTTCGAAATGAAAAAAGAAAGCAGAGGGGCCGGGGGACGGGGTAAGACACACAAGAGGAGGCTTGAATCCAGAAGCGCGCGCGCACGCCGATATAAAGCCGGCCTGAGTATTTTAGCGAGAGGAGAGAGATTGAAAAATGCAGACTTTTCGCCGCTGGCATTTCTCGCCCTGCAACACTCGAGAGCCGCGTTTCCTTCTAATTCAGCCGACACACGGCGCATCGAGAGGCTATCTGTCCTGAGAGATCGGCGGAAAAAATTAATAATCCTGCGGGTTCGATTGAGCGTGAAATAATTGAATCAAGAATGGCTTTTACGATCGACTAGAGTCGGCTCTTTTTCTTTTTTCGAGGCGATACCGGCCGAGCCAGCTTTATTTCAGATAAAAAGAAAGCCAGGCCTTCTCGACGGATAAATGCAAATAAAACGCACCTTTCCGGCGGGCGCGGTGGGCAAAGTTTTGGATAAATTGCAGCGCTCTCGGTGCAATTTATTTCCGAGGCGTACAATCTGCTAATTAGAACGCGCCGGAGTACTATAATGAGCTAAATTTAAGCCCGAGTTTAATTGGACACTATCAACATTTAAGTTGCCCCAGTGAAAATAGCCCCGCGGCCGAGCTTTAAAAACGCAGAGAGAAAGAGAGACGAAGCCAATGAATCCTTGAGCGGTGTAGCTTTGAGGAAACACAGAGAGAAGAAAGTATTGATTTTTTGTTGTGTGCTCGCGTGGTGACGGCTCTCGTCGTGTAGTTGGACTCGTCGTCGGTAAAGTCGCTTGCGCGGGCGCAGACGAAGCTCGGCGGGCGAAGCTATCGGGTTACCGGGTCGGCTGCGCGTACATACGTATATCCCGCTCTCTCTCTCTCACTCGTCGTGTTCCCTCCCCTGCGGCGCGCGCGCGCGCAGGCGAGCAAGCAGTTTGACTTCTATCCTTCTTGGCAAGAGAAAACAAGCCCCTTTAATGCGCCAAATGCATTCTTGCGCTGGCTTGCGCCAAGCGGCCAAGCGCCAGTAGAAAATAACTTGCGAGTGAAACGTTAGATTGCCGGGCTCTCTCTGCTGTATTGTCGTTTTCGGTGGATTAATTGATTGTTCGCTTAGCTATTAAAACTAAATTCTAACAATTAATATTCAATAATTCAAGTCGATCCAAGCCTCCAAGCCTTCAACTTTTTGCAATTAAAACGGCAGGCCGAATAAAATCCTTCTAAACTCCATCAGCCCCCACACTCCCAGCGGCAAGGATTTAAGATGACTTTTGGCTTTCTGATATCTCTCGCAGCCGTCCGATGCAGAAAAAGCGATAAACAAAAGTACACTCGCTCGCGCAGCCGCCCTAGCCGCGTGCGCGCGCTATTGAGAAACACCTGTCGGAAGTATAAATACCTAGAACTGCTCTCCCTCTCTCTCTCTCGCTCGCTCGCGAGTCTACGAAAAGGTAAAAAGCAAAAAAGGGCCCTCGTGCCATTATATTAGAACTCTCCGCAACAACACACGCTGGCGCGCGCGCGCATCTCGCGCGACGTTTTTTTCTCTCTTTATCTCTTCCCTCTTTCTCTAGCCCTCGAGGCGTCTTATCCCGGGCACGCGCAGCTGCGGCGCAACGGTTTCAATTGTTCGCAAACATGGCGTCGCCGCCACCGCCTAGGCCCGGCTCCTATACTCGTTATCCTTGAGGCCTCCTCCTCCTCCTCTCTATACGCGCTTCTTCGTCTCGCTTCGGCTTCGTCTTCCTTTTTGTTTTAGACAAGCGCGCGCGCGGACGATCTAAAAGAGAGAGGAGAGCGCGAAAAAAGGAAAGACTAGAAGAAGGAGCTGCGGGCAGGAGGAAGAGGGGTTAGAGAAGAGACCTTGCCGACGAGCAGAGCACAAAGCCAGCCGGATATGTGCCTGGATGAGAGGGAGATAAACAGAGAGGAGGAGGGAGGACGAGGAGAATAGAAAATAGATAAAGGATGAGGAGGGAAGGCCGCTGGGAGAAGTCGGGTGAAAAAACAGGGTGAGAGAGGATGCGAGAGAAAAACCGGGGGAGGAGTGGGTTGCAGTGTGTTTGAGGGTTTGAAAAAATCGGGGCTCGGATTTGCACGTTTATGGTTTGGCGAGGATAGGCTCGTAGATGCAGGAAATTGTAATTGAATAGGCGCTGTACGTTTCTGTTCTCTTTCTTTATTGTTTGGTTTTTTTAGCTATGTCTTTACTGACTTTTGTGGCTTTCTTCAGTTTATTATTGATAAAATTAAAAAATTGTATTTTAATTTTGTTTTTTATGAAAAATATGATGGATAATATGAGTTTATTGTAACATTTATTTACTGATGCACTGCTGTGAATTACGCTTGAATCTAAAGTAAATATATTAATTACAGCACTAGTGTAGCTTCAATAAATTGAAATCAATATTAAATTAATAATCTGCATCGACGTAGAATTTCGCATAACAATTTTTAAACGCTGTTTGACAACACTGTCATTGAAAATATTTATAACTTGAATTTATCCATCAACTTTATTCATGTATTCTATTTCTCTTTCCCTTTTCCTGGCGTGTTTTGAAAATTTAAACAGCTTGCGTTAAAGAATTCGAATTTCTATCTATCGATGCTCCTATTTCACAGTACGACCTAATTGTACGGCGTTATAATGCACAAGTTGTTATAAAAGCTTGTTCTGCATTACGGGCTCAATACTTTGAAACAAGCTTCCATCTCCTATTACATCCACCTACGAGTATCCGCAATTTAAACTCTGCAAACATATGCTTACAAAGAAAATTGTAAACTCGTCGAGTTAAGCTTTGCGTTATTTGTGTTATACCTACAACTGTTATTGTTGATACACTTTCCGATCTTATTGTCCTTTTGTATATTATATTTATGTTATCGTATTTAAATTTTATTTCAAATTTCATTATTATAACACTGTGTTGAATATTTAGCTCTTTGGTTCTTGAATTATCATTATTTCATTGAATAAATAATTACAATTAATTATAATTTTCGTTCATCCAAGCGTACACTTCATTCTCTTAACCAATAAAAAGAAATCCAACAAAACATTTAACCACCAAACAAAGCAAAAAACCCCTTCTAACCCACCCAGAGATCGTCACAAATCCGGCGTCAGTTTTTCCCCGATCTTAGTCCCCGAGTGCCTCGGCGTCGATCGAGCTTAGCGCGGGCGCGCATCGGCGTAACGAGGGACCACCCAGCGCGAGCGACGAATCGCTCGCGCGAGCGAGTGCATCGCGCCAAGAGAGCGATGATTGCCGGCTCCTCGACGCGCGCGAGCGCATCTTTCTTTTCTGCAGTCTCGGTGACTCTGCGAAAAGCCGCGCGCGTCGAATTTGCAGCGCGAAAAGAACCTTGACCGCAGCCCAAAGAGGATCCGCTGATGGAAAAACCGAGCAAAACAGCGGGGCCCGGAGTCGTCGAACGCCGAAGAAGTGAGAAGTGAGCTTTGAGGTGTTCTAAGCGTTGCGAGAAGGATTCTGTGTTGGTAAGGATCGTTTCTTGGATCGTTTTGGTTGGGAGAGCTGATTATTTTTTTCCTTTAGTGCAGGTTTTAGATTAGATAAATGTAAAAAATTATATGACACTATTTTTTATTAATGTAATAAATATATCATTTATTCATGAAGAGATTGTGATTGAGGGTGTAGTATTATAAAATATAGTAATTTACTGCAGTATCTGTGAAGAAGCCATTGTTGAGTGTTAATGCCTTCTCTTCATTGGCTGAGAGATGGACTTTTTATTTTGATAATTAAATTTTAAATGTCAAACAGGTCAGTGGAAAGATAACCTTTCGTTCGCTGCAGTTCGCAGTTCTTCCACCGCTTTCTCGAAATAATTATTAAGTTTAAGATTACGCTTTTAAGAAAATAATATTGTACTTTTTAAGAAATAATTTCCTCTAACAATTTTTTTTCATAAACGCAAAAAAATTACGTTCACAAACAAGTATCTTTTAAAACGTTTCCTCTTACTTCTACTTAAGGTAGTTATTATCTAAATTCAATAGTCTTGAGAATCATACAAAATTAGAGGAAAAATCAATTTTTATCATGAAAAAAGTTTTGCAAATTTTTATACAGATTTATCATTGTGATTAATTTGAGATATTAAAGTAAATGGCAGAAAATTAAATACTTTTTTTTTACATTTATTAAAACAGAAGCAATTAGATTACTGAATTTTTTAACATTTTCATATTTGTTTAGCTAAAAAATTAAAAAAATAATTTAGAAAAGGTTTTAATCTTAACTTCATAATTAATCTAATAAATTTCTTAAAAACATATTATTAATTAGATTCATACACTTTGTTCTACTAAATATAATTTGCTCCAATATTGAAATTATATTTTTAGATATATTCTGTTCATTCAACTTTTCTTTTTTTTTCAGCATATGATATATGCTAAGAAATTCGTTATTGAAGTTATTTTTAACGCTTCTTATAAGTTAAATTATTATGACCTCTCAAATTAAACAGTTAAGTCATTGATACCGACAATCAGTTTTAGACGCTTTTTGTAACTAGTACTTATCTTAATTTCAGCTTACCAATTACTGTCAAAAACGCATAATATATAAAAGCTATTTTATATACTTATGCAACATCTGTGCAATTTTACTCTATTCTCTCCTGTTTAGTCAATTTACTAATTTTACACCCATTTACATATCACTGTGTTGTTAAAATCTCCAAAACATATGGACTTTACCTGAGTATCGCAAAATCTAGATTAGAAACCTAGATAAAATTTTATAAATGTTTTTAGTGTTTTAGAGATAAAAATTAATTTTCTTTTTAAATTTTTGTTGGTTTTAGAAGACTTTAATTGTCAGAAGCAAGTTGAAATATCTACCTTAATAAAAATGTGAAAAACAAAATAATCAAACTAGAAAGACAATTAAAAAGTATATATACATAGTAAGAAAATAAAAACCAACGATAAGACACTCACACGAAATTCAATAATCGTTAAAAGGCCAGGGTATATGCACGCCAAACTATAGAATAACTGAATAAATAAGCCCAGTGTAAGAGTGCGGTTGAATTTCGGGTTTAGGTATTTGAAGCTGTACGAGGAAAAAAAGTAGGGTCGCGGCTTTTATACCTGCAGCGGAAAGTAAAGCCGTGCGCGCAAGATTCTCTCTCTCTCTCTCTTTTTCTCAGCACAAAAAGGCATTATGGCCAGGCGTAAAAGCACTAAAACAGCTCCGACGCGCCAGACCGAGTAGCAGCGGCAGCGAGACATTGGTAAATGGACATTAGCCATACGGCAGCGTGAATCGGTCGCGGCGTAGCCGGACTCAAACTGGCCCTTCGGCTTTTGGATCTCACGTAATTTTTCTGAGCTTCGTACTACTTTTTGGGCTAGTTATCGGCTTTGTATTATCAAAGTATCTCGTGAAACTTTAAAATTTGATATTTTAGCTAATATTTGATTTTTATTTATTATTGTAGTTCTTACATACTATAAATGTGGATGTTATGGCAGCTTTTTTTATTTAAATAAATTAAATCTTTAGTATTAATGAAAATTATAAAAATATGAATGAATTTTTCACCCTTCAAAAATATAAGTATTAAGAAGCTTAAAAAAAATTCCTCCATCAATATCTTTTTCAGTTTAATTAAAACGAAAGTAATATCAATTTGCATATATTTTCAGCGGTGGCAATAAGACTGCGGAAGATGCAATTACCTCGATGATAATACTATGAAATTTTTAAACAATGCCGAATTTATTATAAATATATATTTTTCACTGACAATAAGATCTAATAATAAATAAAAATACATATTAAAATAATATAAAATATATGCATACAAATTAATTTTTAATATTTTTAAAATAAGACTTTTTGATTTAACAAAATAATTCTTCACGAGTTATATTTTATTTTGAGGTTAGTCAGCGTTCGCAAAATACTGCAATAATACCAATAGCGCACGAAATATGGTCGGAGGTACTGTGGTCCAAAATAATAAAATAACGTTTATAATTTATATATAATGAATTATAATAAAATAATTTTTATGTTTGTAATTATTATACATTTTTTAAAAATAATTGTTGTTTGCGGGGTTGAAATAATCATTTTTCTATTTTCTGTGTTACGCTTTTGTTTTAATATCCACATTTGTCGTAATAGTATAATATTTTTATTCATGTTATTATTACAATGTATTAATTGAACTTTCACTTTGTCGAATCTTGAGTATAAGTTTGTTGATTGTTTTGGTTTCGGGGCAATGTTTCACTAAATGCCCATCTTGTTTACATATAAAGCAAGTAAGAGTATCTGATGAGGCAAAGATCCAGTATTTAATTTCTTCATGTTCTATTTGAAATGCTTCGGGAATTTCGGTTAAATCTTCTGGATTTACATAGATTTGACGTCTAAAACTTAGTATATGAGAGAAACTTGGTTCCGAGATTCCTGCTTTGATGAATGAAATTTTAGATTCGAGTTTTATTTGTCGCGATATTAAAGCATTTTCTAAAACTTCGTGTGGAATTACTGGCCGAACACTTAAAAGAATAATTCTTTCAGCACGATAAACAAGTGGTCTTATTATAAATTTTTTTAGAAGAAAGATATACTCATATTCTGTTATTCGATATTTTAAATATGAATTCAGATTAATCTGATGTTAGTTGAACTCGTTATAGTGCTAATTTGACTTACGTGGACTCTAATAGTACAACCTTCTATTGTCTCCAGTAAAAACGCTCGGTAGTTCTGTGGACAATACTCCTTTTTCTTGTTCTGAGAGGAACCACCGCTGTACCCAGCGGCACCTTCACTTTCCTCCATTTTTTCTCGGATGCACTACAATAGTGCAACACGAGAATTTGATATTTTCTCACTCACGATACTGTATTACCCGCAGACTTTGTTTCTCACCAACGTAAATACGTCAACACTCTTCGGAAGTCGAAAACAAACTGTATTATTACAATTTATGTTGCGGTGGAATCAGATCTATATTCTAATATATGACAAAGCAAATTGTATTTTATTTATTAATAACAATCTAATTTTTTTTTTTTTTACAAATGAAAATCTTAAAACACATTCAAAAGAATTGTGCATACCGTAAGCTACCCTCAAAAATGACGGCAGCAATTTTGGACTTGAAAAATTTGGAATGCGCGAGCGGAATAACAGTGAGGAAGTGTTAGCTCGTGCTCTGAAAGCCGTCTCTCATTTTTTTGGAACGAAAGGCGTTCATAAGTGGACACCCCCTTGAAAAGACGGGTAAATCTAGAGCGAGTTGGCACTCTCGCGTAGAACGAGAGCTGATCTTATCGCAAATCAAAAATTTAAAGCTTCCTCGACGCCGGAGTAACAAAGTACCGAGGGAATCAGCACCATAGATGAATAAGGGAGTAAGGCGGGATAGTACAGAAGAATTCACGAAGTCTGAGAAAGAGAGAGGAAGAGAGAGGAAGGGCGAACAGGTCAGCAGCGTTATTTTAAGAGATTTACAACAATAGAGCGCTTGTCGGCGCTGCGGCGTCGGCTTAACTTTCGTATATTTTCGAAAAATCTCCGCTTTACCGATCCCCCCGGACAATGGGGAACATTTGCATCGGCCAAGAAAAATCACTCCTTTCCGGGGGCTCTGGCGCGCCATAGCGAAGGAGGCAAAAGTTAGCCTCTCCCTCGGGGTAAGCCGAGTCATTTGCCTTTCTTGAGCTGCAGCCATTCCCTGTGCGGCCTCTATAGCTGTCTATGTGTCTGTGTGCGCGTGCGTGTGAATGGTTAAGTCTAGTTAGGGTTTCGGCTATGGGAGAGCGGCAGCCGCAAACGGACGCAAAGACTAGTTTCACCTGATCCTCTTTTCCAGCCTAATGTCACAACTTTCTAGACTGCTTTTATATTCGAAAATAAAATACCGCCACCGGGCCTCTATTGATTTGCGGCTAACGCTTGCCTTCATCGAATACAGTGAGAATGGCATTTGCTAACTTTTAGTGAGTGCGAATTTGGTTCGGGCATTTTTATAGTCTGCGTGCAGTCTGCGATTGATTTATTCCTATACTTGGAAAAAAATGTTTGAAAAAGTTACCGTATACGATTTCGTAAAGCAGTTATAGACTCTTAAAATGTAAAAAACTATATATTTTTCGAAATCTAACTAAATTTACACTAAATTTTCTCATTTTTTAAATAAAATTCATTATAAATTTTCAAAACGATACACCAAAATTTTTACAGCTAAAACCTTAATCCTCGCTCAAACATACAACGCGTTACGCAACGCATTATACAATCAGCAATAAAAATTTATTACCAGCCAACCGAGGGAGAAAGAACGCGCCAGAGCCTGAAATCGTCAAGCGCCCTTCCAAATGCACAAACTCATTTTCAGCGCGCGGGGAAAAATTGTTTTCTCGGTAAAGGAACGAGCCGGGAGAGCGCCTCGGAAACAAGAAAGGGGCTTAGAGAGAAAAAGAAAAAAAATGAGCGAGAGAGCGTAGGCCGGGTCAGTCCTGAGAGAATGAAGGCCCGGGCGTATCAGTATTTGCGATCAATTTTTGAAGCTCGCAGCAAAAGGTCTTTTGACTCGCTATACATACGGTCAAGATATACTCCTAAGATAATGGTTTTCGCAGGCGGTATTCCAAGATGCTCTGCTCTATACTCGTTACTGCAAGAAAGAGGAACCTGCGTGCACCCCTCGTTTTTTCCTCCTACGTTTATATGTATATAGGTGCTTCATTCGCACACGCGTCGCTGTTGGGGAGAGTAGCAGCGAGAGGTGTACCTGCCGCGACATAACAATGGGGATGCTGGGGAGAGAGTTAGGGGCCCTGTGCGAAAAGTTAACCGCAACTCAGCATCAGGGCTTGCTCTTTCTTTTCTCGCGGCTTAGATCGTCTATGAGGCCGACGGTGGGAGTATATAGCCTTTTGCTTCGGGGATCTTATGTGCGTTTTGGTCGAAGTTTTAACGCGTTCGGACGGCGTATATAGCGAAAACGGCGAGCGCGCTTTGCCTAAAGAATAAGTCATGCAGTGTCGTAGGAGTGACGCGCGTTTATGTTTGCCCTGAAATATCCGGTGCAATGGATTTCTTAGATTTATTAGTTTTGAAAATTATTTGTATCGCTTAATGATGTTAGTAGTAGTAAATTTGAATGAAAAATTATTTTTTGTTTTATTTAAAAATAAATCGAATGTAAGTTTTTAATTAATTGATTTCGAATTCATATTAGTTTAACTTCAAAATTCCTCAAATTTAGTAAATAAGATAGCACCCTAAACCAAACTTACCTTATTATTAATATAATTGCAGCGGACGGTCAGGCCCTGTAGTCAGGACCTCGTTAGTCCCTACCAAAACAACAAATCTCAGTCCCAACTAATTAAAACCCTCCCCAGAAATATACGCATCTAGGCGTGGCGTACACTGGGGCAGCAGGTCAATGCTGAGCGCAAAAAAGTGCGTGCGCACGTGTATACCCAGCGAACAAAGAATCCTTCCACCCCCATCTCTCAAAGTTAGAAAGCAGCAGCTAGCCCCTCTCCTCCATCTCCCCAACTTCTGCATGCTTTGCCCATATATATACTCGGCGTTTTAGCCGACTCTTTGCCGCGCCTAATGCAAGTGCCAAAGTCGTCGCGTATGTATACAGGCACGCGCGCGCAGCTGCCTGGCTCTTCTCTCTTTTTCTCCAAGATACTTCAAGAGAAGGCGCCTTTAATATGCCTTCTGGGCCGTATATAACATCGCGTTTTCAAAAGCGTAAATTACAGCCCCAGACGTAGGTGCGCGCCGAGGTGCACGTTTATAAAGCGGTGCAGGGAATACCAGACACGCACCGTATTAGGGCGTTCGTTTTTCTTCTCGCTCAAGAGAAGAAGCCTTTTCTCTCTTTCTCGATTTCGGGATTTATCAAAGTTTAATGCTACTCGTGTATGTACAAGATATACAAGTGGAGGTGGTGGGGGGAGAGCGAAAGAGAAGCGAGCAAAAGAGTGAGGCGAGCTTGAGTGTAAGAGAGAGAGAGAGAGTGATAAAGTGCGAGATAGAAAGCCACTTTATATTGGCTTACTTACGATAATCGTCGATCTGTGTGGCACGCGCAAGTTCGCTAACTGTAGGCCTTCGCGACCTTCGCGAATCGCAACGGCGGATCTCTCGTTCGACCTCTCCTGAAATCCCATCAAATTCCTCGTAAATGGATTCTAAATAATCGAGAGAGTCTTTCTCCTTCTCTTTATAGCTTTATGTGATAAATACATGGCAGAATTCATATCGGTACGAGTAATAATGCGCGACGGTTGCGAAAATTATCGCTCGATAAAACATGTGTATTCCTATCAAATGAATAAAACATTTTTCATAATTGTACGGCGTGCAGAGTTAATTTAAGCCGCTGTACTATCATCATAGGTGGTCATGATATATCTCCCGATTCCTCGTTGTAATTTAAAATTTCTTTTTCTCGCCGCGCGCGCGGCGCGTCCTCATTTATTAAAAAACTCGTATCGATTCGGCCTATTAATAACCGTTAATTCCCCCGCATCATTTTTTTTCACAGAAAATTAATTTTCTACTTTGAAATTTTTATATTTTTACCCGCGCATCTTCCCCCCATTAAAAAATCGTTAGCGCGTAGCTGCAATCCCGGTAATGAGCCGATAAAAGTTTCAATCCCGCGAGAAAAAAAAACGAAATCCTGAGATCTCTATCCGACAATCGAATTCACATTAAGTCCGAGCTTAATTGGCCTAGATCGTTATAAAGTTCGGAAGGAGAAAAATCGGTAGGAGCGGATAGAGCCGATCAAACGCGAGCGGCAAGAAAATAAAGTCATTAGAGTTCGGAAGTTCGTTAAAGAACTCGGGTGAAAATCTTTTCCACGATCGAACCGGAAAGGGTCGCTGCTCTCCCAGAGCGCATATATAACGGCGTAAATGCGCCCCGGGATCGATTATTACCGATAATACACTCAGCGTTCCTCTACTAGAATACCACTGTGGATAGACCTGTCAGTTGGAATGTCCGAGTGAGGGAGCTTTACGCTGTGTGTATACCTACCCTATATACCTTTTTTTTTTAGTTTCAGGTACGCACTTATCCGATTGTCGATCTTTTTTCCAGATAAATTTTCCGAGCGGAGAAATGACAGTACTGTCACAAAAACTGACAGTCGTTAATTTTCATGGAGAACGGCTGGCCCACGCCTATAATTACCTGGGACGAGGTTGTATGGGGAATTCGAGGCGGTCACGGCTCTCTGGAGCTGCTGTGTGTATGCGTGCGCTTGCATCGGTATTTTTCTACCATTTTTCCGGGATTTTGTACTATCGGCTCCCGAGGGACGTGATTTTCGGAGTTCGGGGTTGAAAAATTGGACTTTCACGGTATTATTTATCGGTGCGGATATGCTGCGTTAGTTTTAGCTTTGAATTCAACTTTATTTACAGTATTTTTAATTGTAAAATACTACAAGTTAGTAAGTTTTATTTTTTTTTTAATTTCTATTTTATTGTCAAAATGATATTGAATTATGGGATAAAAGTTGATAAGACTACATCTAATATTGTATTGTTAAATAGTTCTTTAGAAATTTAAGAGACAATGCAACCAAGGAATTTTTTGAAAACTCGTATGCACACTTCGGCAAGGTCAAATCGAGGAATTTCAGTCGCACCTTTTTAAGACCCGCAGTATCGAATACTTTTTATAAAAAATGTTCTAAGAATCCAGTTTGCTTTTTTACGCGTCGAGAGGCTTACCATTTGTCGCAATAAAATATTATAAGCGCAGAGAGAAAGAGAGGAGAGATCCTATCTGTTAGTGAAGGCAGGAGCAAAAAGCGCGCAAGTCGTGGCAAGGCCATTTTTGTTATTCGGCAAATTTTTAAGGAGCCAAACGAAAAAATGCATAAAAATAGCTGGGCGATGGTTAAGGGGAGGGG
>UELX01000799.1:0-60678 GCA_900480035.1 Eupelmus urozonus
TATATATATATATATATATATATATATTGTACACGGTCGAAAGCAGAAAGAAAAATAAATGAGGACGGACAGTGTTAAAGAAATGAGTTATTTGCAAAAGAGGTCTCTTTAAAATAATTGAACATTAATACTTGTTAAAATTCTGTAATAAAAGTATAAACTTTAAACATATTTATTATTGAATTCTCGATATTCTTTAAATTATAGGTTAGAAAGTTCCCGCTTTTAAAGTGACAGCACTGCTTTTTAAATATAACATACCAAGTTGAGGATTTTCCGTTTATTAGTGAAACAATTAAAGAAAAAAAATGAAATTGACTTGCAATATTGACGTTTACAACAGATTATCAACTCTTGGAACAAGTACTGGACGAAGAAAACCCCAAAGGTCATGTTTAGCAATTGGAAGGCAATCTGTAAAAACTGATGATATTCACCTTTTACTTCAAACACAAACAAATAAAACTGGCACAAAGTATAAAGTTTGTATTTTTAATTTTTATATTTATTAATTTTTATATTTTATTCTACGTAAATAATAATAATTAAATAATTTTATTCAATAGGTAAATGACAATATAGAAAAGGTTTTTACAAAATTCATTAATGAAGGAAAAGCAACAATTAGGCTAAAGGAACCACCACATGATATTAATATTCAACAGTGTGATGCAATTCAGTTGAAAAGCTTTCTTCATGTACTAAAACTTGGCCTATCAAAAAAGCTTGATCCTGCAATTTTAACTTTGTCTAATCTCAACCCAAAGAATTTAAAAGCTGCTCCAAAAACAAAAATTGTTATTAAACAAGTTTCAGATTATCCAGTGCTTCAAGGATTTCCAAGAACTACTGAAGAACTATATATTTCAGGTCTTCAAAGAAGGTCTTTTGATCGCCAAATTCTTAAGCTTCAAAGTTTGAGAATTTTAAATTTATCCGAAAATCAATTGACTAGTCTACCACCTGAACTAGGAACTCTTCCAAATTTACAAGAACTAAATCTTTCAGATAATCAATTAGGAAAAAGTCCAATTTCCAAATGGACATGGTTAAATGGCAGTAATATTGCCAAAACTTTACGCTTATTAAATTTAAATTCTAATCAGGTAAATAACATTTATTAATAATTATTTTATATTTTAAAAATGTGTATACTGATTATAATTAGCAATTTCTATTAAAGCTGACCAAAATTCCTGATCAGATCAAAAAGTTACATGGATTATATTCGTTGTACCTCAATAACAATTTACTATCCGATCTACCTCAAGGCATTGGCAGTTTAAACAAACTAAAATATTTAGTTCTATCTAAAAATAATTTAATGCATTTACCAGGAAGTATGAGAAATTTAAGATTATCTGAATTGGATGTATCAGAGAACCGTTTCGAAAACAGTGCTGATAGTATGATGTCCATATGTAGTATCAAAGTGCCTAGTCTTGTGGACTTTTCAGCACGAATTTTACTTCAATCAAGGTTAATAAATTTTATAATATTTATTTTTGGTTCATGTAATTTCAATTATTTAATTTTTACAATTTTTTGCAGGATGCATTATGATGCCAGTATAATTCCTTACACTTTGGTCAAGTACCTTGATAAAGCTTATTACTGTATGTGTGGTGCACCTTGTTTCAGTTGTTTTATAAGAAAATTTGTTACAATGAATTTATCTCTTATCACTCAAAGTATTAAATTTTCCGGTTCAGCAGGCAACAATATTTTATTTGATTGCTACTTTTGTTCAGTTAAATGTCTTAGAAAATATTTTAAGTCCCTCTAATTTCAAGAATATTTAAAATTTTTATAAGAATATTATTTCATCTGAAACTGAAAAGGTAGTGGATAAGTCTAAAAATTGCTACTGTGTAGTAATTGACATCTGTAAATAATTTTAAGTTTGTTAAATAATGCTTGAATTATTTTTCATATGTAAAATAGAATATTTTTTAAAACTTTTTTATACAAGTAGATATTTAAATAGGATATTAGACGAAAAAAATTCAATAAAAATTATATTTATAACATAATTGCTGGTAATATTTTATTAATTTTCCCAACTACAAACAAATGATAAAAAAATTTTTATTAAAATAATTTGAAATTTTAAATGAATTGAAAATTCAAATTTAATGCTCAAAAGAAACTAGCCAATAAAAATGTCGACATTCGTCCATATTTAACCGGAAATTACGTAGCCGCATGATCAATCGCGGCTCGATCTTGAACTCTCGATGTGAGTTTCTCGAAACTTGCCGCAAGTCGGAAGTTCCTTTCTGTATTCGCATGGCGTGTATGTAGGTACGTTTGCTCAGAATATTATTTTAATTTTTCATTGTTTCATAGTTAAATAAGCCTGGTAAGGTCAAATTTATAGTTCATAATGTTGAAGAAAATTTCGTCCAGCATTTGAGATTAAATTTCAGCCCTTTACATCAATAATTTTTCGGAAATTCGCTTTGACGCATTGACACGTTTTTGTCGGGTTCGATCGCATCGTGTTCATAACCTAACAATCACCACGATTTCGTTAACGTGACTAAGGTACCATAACGTGTTATTAAACTTAGTTGTTTTTTACCATTTATTTTTTACGTTTTATTTTATATGTATGCTATTTTGGAGTCTTCAGAGTTGTTTTTTTTACTTTCTCCTGCACATCGATTTCAATTTAGAGTTGTAATGATGCTAATACATTGTACACGAATCAATACATATTTTAACCATTTTTTTCGGGCTTTCGAACTGTTCTGTATTTTTTTAAGGCTAATTGAACGATGTTGTTATCTAAAGATAAATAAATAATTTAATGATATTATTTATATTGATTAAATAAATCTACAGGTAGTCTGCATATACTATGTACATTTTAGTAAAATTTTTTTATCAAAATATCGAAAATGCTGCAAATAATGTCTTTTCAGTACTTTTGCAGGATAAAAGTATATTAAAAATAACTTTTTTTAAGACAATTTTTTTTACAACAAAAAAAAAATACTCAGAAACTTCAAAATTGCAACAATTGCAGGTTTATTTGTCGATTTACATCGACTTGACTTTGGGATGTAAATTTTTTACACCCTACCTTTACTTGTGAATTTTAATTAAGTTTTGAAAGTCTGAAAGAGGTAAGTGAATTGTCTCGTGTACAATGTTTTTATTATCAGTGAAAATAATTTATTATCTTGATATACTTTTTAGAAAAATATTTGTAATTTGTTTTTCAGACTTCTTGGCTGTTGTTAATAAAAGAAAAACAACATGCCGCAGAACGAGTATATTGAACGGCACCGGAAGCTGTATGGACGTAGATTGGATTATGAAGAACGTAAAAGGAAAAGGGAAGCAAGAGCTCCTCACAAACTATCCGAGAAAGCTCGAAGTCTCAGAGGTATAAAAGCTAAGATATTCAATAAGGAACGTCGCAATGAAAAGATTCAAATGAAAAAGAAAATTAAGGCTCATGAAGAAAGGAATGTTAAAAAGAAAGCTGAAACTGCACCTGAGGGTGCATTGCCTGTATATCTACTTGATCGTGATGTACAATCAAGAGCTAAAGTTTTATCAAATATGATCAAACAGAAGAGGAAAGAAAAAGCTGGAAAATGGGACGTTCCAATACCAAAAGTTAAAGCACAGTCAGACTCAGAAGTTTTCAGAGTTCTCAAAAGTGGAAAAACAAAACGAAAATCATGGAAGAGAATGGTCACAAAGGTCACATTTGTAGGAGAAAATTTCACAAGAAAACCACCCAAATTTGAAAGATTTATTAGACCAATGGCATTGAGATTTAAAAAAGCACATGTCACACATCCAGAATTAAAAGCAACTTTTTGTTTACCAATCATTGGAGTTAAAAGAAATCCAAGTTCACCAATGTATACATCATTAGGTGTTATTACTAAGGGAACAATTATTGAAATAAATATTTCTGAATTAGGTTTAGTCACACAATCTGGAAAAGTTGTATGGGGTAAATATGCACAAGTAACAAATAATCCTGAAAATGATGGATGTATTAATGCTGTATTGTTAGTTTAAAAAGAATTTTGTGTATAAGACTACTTTGTTAACTGTGACCAACAATTCAATAAATTTTCGTAATAAATTATTAAAATGTCTTCATTTTATTTTCTTCCGTTTTTTTCCTTCTTAATTAAGATATATATTTTTTTCAGTGCTGGACGAAATTTTTAAGCAATAAATCTGAATATAACATGTTTTAATTTACAAATTTGTTTTACAGTACATACCCATCATGCAGATTTTTGTTAAAACATTAACTGGCAAAACCATCACCCTTGAGGTTGAGGCCTCTGACACAATCGAAAATGTCAAGGCTAAAATCCAAGACAAAGAAGGTTAGTTTTTTTTTTTATTTGAGTTTTCTTTAACAAAATTAATGCAATTTTATTCTTTAAAATATTATGAGTTATATTTTAAGAAAAATTACAAATATTTGTTTATAAATTAGCAACACTGAACTCGTTAAATATATTTTAAAAAGGTTTTTTATAGTTAAAAATTTTACCATATCAAATTCAAATACTATTAGTTTTTGTAAAATTATAATAATTGTGTATGTGATTTTACAATTAATCTATGAAGTTATAAATACAAATTTTTCATGAATATATTAGCTTTTAAATGCAATTGATTTTATTTATCCAAAATTTACTAAATTTTAATTTATTTTTCTTTTAAAGGCATTCCCCCAGACCAGCAAAGGTTGATCTTTGCTGGTAAGCAACTGGAAGATGGTAGGACTCTATCAGACTATAATATTCAGAAAGAATCCACACTCCACCTTGTGCTTCGATTACGTGGTGGTGCAAAGAAACGTAAGAAGAAGAATTACTCTACTCCCAAAAAAATCAAGCACAAGAAGAAGAAGGTCAAGCTCGCTGTTCTTAAATTTTACAAGGTTTGTTATCTACTCTTTTTTATTTTATAAATTTTTAAACTGAATACATCTAGAATGTTTAAAACAATGTTTTTTTTTGAAATACAGGTTGATGAAAACGGTAAAATTCATCGTTTGAGGCGAGAATGCCCTTCAGAACAGTGTGGCGCGGGAGTTTTTATGGCTGCCATGGAAGATAGGCATTACTGTGGAAAATGCGGATACACACTTGTCTTTAACAAACCCGAAGACAAATGAGTACAGATAATTTAATCTGTATTTACTTTATATTATAATAAATTTTAAAAAACCGTATTACTCTTTCTATCTTGATTTCTCTTACCTTCAAAAACGTGTATTTTGTCAAAGGAATGGAAAAATAAAACAATCAAAATTGTCCAAATAAAATTTATATTTTATTAAAGTTCAAAAAAAAATATTTCTAAACTGGAAAATACCAGTGTAAACTCAAAATTACAATGTACCTATATAAATCAATTGTCCATAATCTGAGACCGTCGAGTATGTAACATGTATTCGTATTAATATCCTACATTACTTTAACTTCCTATTATACATTATACACGGCAACTTCAACATCCTAATAATAGATTCCTAGTAAATTAATATTCACAAGACTTAATAACAATAGTAGGTAATATGTGCGATAACATTAAAATTAACTCTTTACAATTGCTTCATATTTTCATTTTTCTACAGTAACTTTAAAAAAAATTATTTTAGTTTTTTCACTTGATCAAAAGACGAACTGTATACTTTTAAACTTTAATTTCTTATTTTCAAAAAGAAACATCTAATACATCTAATGAAAATTCTTCACTGTACATAACAATTACTCTTTAAGTGAGTACAAGTCTTACAAAACTTTAAAAATATGATGATTCTATAAAACAGCTTATATACCTTACAAAAATTTATTAATTTTTTTATTGCACATTGATTAACAAGAAAATCAAGATGTAAATGATACACCACTAACAAGTTAAAAAGTTTAGCTTCTTAAATTGCTAAAAGTACCCAAAATAAAAAAACAAGAGGGACTTTTATTTTCTATTAACTCTATTAAGAAAATTAAAAAATTGATCGTTTTATAGTGTAGTAAAAGTTTCAAACTACAAAAATATAGAAACTCGTGTATAAGCTAAAACAGAATTTTTAAATATATTGGATTATTCTCTTTGAAATTAAGAAATTAATTATTCAATACAAAAGAATTTCAATGTATTTAAACCGTTAAATAAATTTTTTGTAATTATAAGTTAATTAACTTTTGAAATCAACTATTGCACAATTAAATCAATCAAATTAAGGAAAATTTTGATAAAGTGTAGTAAACACAGCCTTGGGCAGGTTTTAAAAATATTCATTATCATTAAAGCTCATAAAAGCTCCTTCACAGTTCTGGTTCACGACGCTGTTCATTTTGTTGACTATGAGTTTTCAATCCTGGTTTTAATACTGAGAATATTTTTTCAGTCGCTGTTGGATGAATACTCATCTGCAGCTGCGTTAGTGATTCCTCGGTCTTTTTTATTGATACATAAAGGGATGTATTAAAATGCATAATTTAGTTGAGTTTCAAGCAGAATTTATTGCATTTTCACAAGTAAGAATTACCTGTCTAAGTAGTTGTAATGCTGTATGTAATACCCTTTGCCACTTTTTAACTTCTACGTTATGTAAACTTTCTTGTTGTTGAAGTAAGTTTATCCAATCTTCATCAGTTTTTGGTGTATTTCTAAAAATTAAGCAAAATTTTGTTCAAAATAATGCAATAGCAAATAAATTAGCTACACTTTAAGGTTATAATAATTAATTTTAAAATAAAAACTCACTTTAAAACATGCAGATCCATTATTGTATAGCTGGCAGTTTCTTCTAAACCCCACAACTTGTAATAAAGTAGACCATTTATAATCATTAAGCATAATACAGCTATAAGAAGTATCCATGTTATAGCACTATTTTCTGCTCTTAATTCTGGAGCTAAGAGGACAAAAAATAAGTTAAATTACATTATTCTCCAATAAAAAATTTATAAACAATTATTCTTATAACAATTACCAATAATGGTACGAGTGTGAGTTAAATCCACCACAGGGGATTGATGATTAAAGGTTGCATGGTCTGGAGAATGAGTTTGTATAGTAACACCAGTAGACGTAACGCGTCTACGACGCCTAGTTTTTCGTTTAATTCCTGTACCTGGGCCACTCTCTTCACACTCAACAGCTAAGGCTTTTATTAAACTATTGAAATATTCTTCCATACTAGCCCAACAATTTTTTTCTATAAAGCCTAAGTAAATAAAAATATCGAATATAATTTTTTTAAAATAAACTATCATTTTTTTTTATATAGCTTTAATTGTTCAAGCTTACTTTTAACGAGACCCCAAACATTTTTCTTGTACTTTATTTCAGAAAACACCGCAAAAGTCGACTCATTTTCCGAAATACTCGTCATACAATAATGCGATATAACACTAAACGAATCAGCATATGGTATTCCACAATTTGTTGTTTCCACGTCAATGGAATACAGTTGACCTGGCGTACTACAAGGAAGCATTACCTAAAAAATATATTGAAAAAAATTATCATTTAACTATAGATAGTTTTTCTAGTTTCTATACTGATAAATTTTTGCAAGAAGTAGCTTTTTAAGTGATTATATTTATATTTGTTACTATACAAAGTCGTAAAATGTCGAAAAAATATAATTTTTTGTTTCATATATCTTCAAAAATCACTTGACAAAATATTTAAAAAATCTATATATTGTTTACAATATAATGGATAATTAGTTTTTTTAATGAATATTTGAAGAAAAGCTTTAAATTTTGTTAATATTTTTTCGCTTTAAGCTAAAATTTTCTTAAATGAATTCTTAAGAATTTGGTTAAATTTTTATATTATTCTTACTACTGTTTTTGATGAATTTTAAATATATAACTAAAATTTTTTTTTACAAATTTAAATTAAAAATTATAAGAATTTGTATACATATTTACATTGTAAGCAAGAGAAAATTCAATAAAGTGCTGTTAATATATTCAAGAAATATTATGTCCAACCTGCGTTTCTGTAACTTGCGAAGATCTAGGGCCTACTGCTTGAGTAAGTGATACAGTTAAAGAAACTGTTCGCATTTTTCGCCCTGTTGCACTATCTTCTGTCCAAGCTGGTTGAATTAAATCTATGATAAACAATAAAAACTAACATTATAAGCCATATCAATCTAAATATTACTACAAATTCAATAAATGCATATTAATAAAATTATAGGGATATGTATTAGATTAATTATTATAAGTTTTCCTATGGATATAACTAAATAAAATGTTCTATGATTCATTACTTAATCTATAAATGTTAAGTAATATTTTCTAATCAGTATAAAAGTTAAATAAAATTAAAAAACTTTAGTTTATAAATTAATTTAATTACCTGTAGTTTTCCTAGCAGTATGAAAATCTAGGAAGAACTTGGAATTTGTAAAAAGAAGTGTAAATAATCGATCTATATGTATTGGCAAAGTCGCTTTAATTACTGGTCTTGCATTATGAGACCCAGTACACACTGCTATGCTAGTTTGTAAATCTATCCTAGCTGTAAATCAAAATGAATTTATACAATGATACCAAATGTATATGTATATATGTATATACACATTTTTTTGCACATTAAATATTATGTAAATAAACTTTCACATATTGATTTTTGTGTTTATACCCAATAATAATATGAAATAAATAATAATGATTAGTTTTCACCTTCACTCTCACTGGAATCACTTAGATCTGTTGGATCTACTGAACCTTCTGGTCTACTACCAGTAGGTGAATGTACAGGAGAAGACTGTGTTAATATAGACTCTGAATGTGCATCAGATGATACAGGATTTTCAACTTTAATATCACCCTTAAACATTGATTTTATTGATAAGTATTTCAATAATATTAATATACAATAAAAAAGAAAATTATGATTAAATATTTTTTACACACCTCTGAGAATGAGTCTAAAGATAAGCGAGTAGATAATTTTTCTTCATTTGGAACTGTTAATGAACGAGCAACATAATCTTCATCATCTGATGTTAAACCCAATTCTTCACCGTAACAATCGTGAACAAGCTGCCACATTTCAGTCATACTCATTGACTTGAAAATAAAAATAAAAATCTCTTTACATTGACCTCACTGCTTGATTAAATAATTTGTTAATATAATAATACAATACAATTGACTATAATACCTCTACATTACACTTTTTACTCTTGCACTTTTGCTTCCATTCTCTTTTTCCAATCTTTATATAAAATTTAGATTTAATTGGAATATTGACATAAATAAAAAAGCCAAAGAAACAATAAGTATTAAATATGTACTTAAATAGTCTTATTATATATTAGTTTTATTTTACTTTTAATATAAACAAAAAATAATAAAAAAAATTTGAAGGAATCACTACGTATAATTATGTATACATTAGCTTACCTGGCCCATAAGAGCATTTTGCCAAACTTTAAATAACATCATAAAAGTCTTATCCCTTGAACCAAAAGATGTGAGGAAAAATTTGTCAGTGGCAGTAGAAATTAATATAGCATTTGGAATAACAAGAGCTGTTTTTTCTTTGGTAATTGACGTTACATCTCTCCAGCGCAGGGAAACAAGAGTTTCCCACATAAAAATATTAGCATAAAAACATACATAATTTTGAGAAACATATAGCCTTCCATGTACTAGGATTTCTCGTTGTAAAGCACAAGAATAATCTGTTAATTAATAATTTTCATTAAATTTTAGTTAAGTGAAAAAATCAAAGAAAATAATTTGTGAATAAAATAACCAAGAAAGAATACGAACCAACAACAAGTCTTTCTTCATCTGGAACATCCTTGAAGATTCTTTTAAAATTATCAGAACGCGATTTATAAGTTGGATAAAGTATGTTAGAATACCACGATTTTTTCTTAGTACGATCACTTCCTTTCGAGTCTTTCTTTCCATCAGAAGCAGAATGTTTGGTAACTTCTGCAGAATCTGAAGTACCTTTTGTGGTTTCCTGTAACATGGATGTAATAATTCAACCGCAATAATACAACTAAAAGATACTTTGAAATCATTATCATGCTGATAAGCCTAAGTATTATCATATCTTGGATGAAGCTCCTAATCTTTGACTCATTTATTTTTTTCAAACATTACATCTAGCTAATTCTTATTGTTAATGAAAATGTCAAAATTTTGTATATTTGATGTTATTAAAATATGAAATAAAAAAATTAATTTGAAGCATGATTTTACATTTACTCTTACTTACAAAAAAAATACATTTTTTTAAATTTTAATGCAAATTTAAAATGGTAAACAAGTTTGATTAAAGTATTATTAACAATTTATTTCAATACTATTAAGCATATTTAAGGGGATATAAGACCCAATGTTGATTCACACTATATCAGCAGCATGTTTCTTGTTTATACATTTTTGTATTTACAATCAAAGTGATAATTTGCAGCTGTTTAGTATAGTGTTTGATAACAGAACTAGAAGTATTATTATCCATTGAAAAGTAAGTTTATTTTGTCGCTTTTAATATACTTTAGAAAATATCACATCTTTGAGGTTATTAACATTTTGATGCAATCATGTAATTAGTAATTTATGTTTCACAAAAAGAAATGAAGCAAATGATTTTCCCTTATTAAATGATGCAAATGGAATAAGCATTTTTAAATGTTTCTAAAAACTGAAAATACAAAAAAAATTCATGTTAAATTTTGGCTCCTACCACCCCTTAAGTAAATTTTGGTTTTACTTGTATCCTACTTTAGCATTATAATGTCATACCTTTATCATTCCAATTGCAGGTATATAGTTTAGTTTTTATAAATAAAAATTTAAATACATTTTAACAGGCAGCATCACATCAGTACGTGTATCCTGATTAAGAATTCTGTTTCATTAATTAGACATAAAACTAAAGTTATGCACAATTTTTTTTTTTATTATTTTCATTTAAATTAAATTCCAAAACTATCTAAACTAGTAATAAATAAAAATTTTCAAGTAACATTCATAACTTACAAAAACATTAAATCATTCTAATAAGTTTAGATAAAAAATTATTACAATTAAAATTTTAAAAAATGCTACAAAATAATTTGTATTCCTGAAATAAATAATCTTTTCTTAAGTACTATGTACTTTAAACAAAATAATTAGAAAGACATTTAAAATTATGTGAAACATTTGTTTTTAATAATTTATAAAACTTTTTCAAAATAAACCATTTTGTAATTAATTTTGTATTGAATTTCCTAAATAAAATGTCATCATGTTAATGACTATCACTATTAATAAATTTTTAAGTTTGTTAATGAACAAAAGCTTGTAAAATAAAATTTTTTTTGAATGTAAATGATAGTTGATTGTTGTTGAGTCAGGTAAACTAATTGCAAAGTACTTAAAGATTGAGTCATTCAAATACTATAGCAAGTTGTAAAATGTCAAAAATAAGCTAAAAATTTATCCACTAAAAGACCTAATAAATTTCAATAACTTGATCAACAGACTCAATATAAGAAATATAATCATTGTGAAGAAATAAATAAATTTGATTATTAAGCAACTTTATGTTTTAATATTTAGGTAGAAATAAATAATGCACATGTAATACCTGAACTTGCTGATCATTCTGTTTGCCTACACTTAGTGTATCCTTCTGGGAATGACCTGCATTATCTGAATTGCTTTTTGTGGAATGCTCTTTGTGATCTTTGTGATCTTTGTGATCTTTGTGATCTTTGTGATCTTTGTGATCTTTGTGATCTTTGTGATCTTTATGATCCTTGTCATCCTTGTGTGACTTATCCTTGTGTTCTTTGTGATCCTTTTTGCTAGAAAATCGTGGACTTGGCTTGGGGGATAGATTTGGTGTTGAAACAGGGCTAGATTGTTCGTTATCCCCGGCTCCAATGGAGGCGTCCTGGCCCGCCTCATTGTAACTTCCATTGGTCAGATTGGTGGAAGAGCCCTGACCAGCCAGGGAGGAAGAATTAATGCTACTAATCACTTCGTGACTAGATATGAGCAGGTTTTCCACAGACTTGTTCCTGTAGAGAGAAAATGGAGCAGAAGATAAGTAAAAAAAAAGATAAGGTGATTGTTATTGATGGTGCATCATCATCAGCTTTGTAGAGTATATATCAGATCTGCATCGCTCTGTGGTGCTGATTAAAGGCAGGCAGCGGCAAAGCTGATAAAGAGAGTATAAGAATAAAGAGAGCGGGAAAGAGAAAAAGAGCAGAGAAGATATAAGTACATGTAGTTGAGTAAGCAAAAGCAAGAGCAATAACAGAGCAAAAGGAAGGCGAAAATCGGGACAAACACTCACATGCTTGTTACCGGACGTTCTAGCTGGGAATCTTCGTAATGCATAATAACTGCTGTAGCGAGTCGTTGTAGTTGTAAAAAGTTGGAAGATGGTCGGCTCGGTCAGAGGCCGCATCATCCGGGCGGGCGGGCCTTCCTTCTATAAGCTCAGGGACGCTCGCGCGCGCTTCTCTCTCAACCGCTCCGGAGAAAAAGGTCACATGGCGTTTGCAGCGCTGCTGGACTCCTGGTGCATTTCTCTCGTCCGTCGCGCTTAAGTAGCTGAGAGCGCCGGCAGCTGCGCGGCCTAGGTTCTACTGCAGAGAGACTGAGCTGCTGCTATCTGGCTATCTCTCTCTCTCGCTCTTTCTTCTATATCTAATTATCACACTCTCTCTCTCTCTCTTGCTCTCGCTCAGGAGTCAGGCTCTGCACACACTCTCTTGTATTATTTTCTTTCCGTTATTTTAGTAAAAGCGCCTGTGTGGGACGTTATATGTTAGGGGCGATCAGTGGGAGGCTTAAAAAGCGGGAAGGAAGAGGCGCGAGCGCAACGTCAGAGTAGTTGTACCTGCAGCTAGCCGATCGGTGCACTCGAATAAACATAATACGCTGAGGCTGATGCTCTGCAGCCTTCTTTCTCTCTCTCTCTCTCTTCTCTCTTCTCTCTTCCCTTCCCTCTTTCGCTCTCTCTCTCTCTCGCGCTCGTATATATAGCGGGGAAGTCGTATTATTGCGCGGTAGCCAGCAGCAGCAGCAGCAGCAGCGGCGGCGGCGGCGGCGGCGGAGGCATCAGCCCGCTGCTCGTCGACATGCGAGCAATAATATCACTGACGCACACACATGTTTAGCCATCAGCTACGCGCACAGCGACAGAACACACAGCTAGGGAGACGAATCGAGAGAGCTTACTGCTCAGAGAGAGAGAGTAGGCAGCTGCGCGCGAGGCCGCCTCGATACACACACTGCACACACACACACTGCACTCTTTTAATCAGTCTAGCGAGACATTTAACAATTGCAGCGCTTATCACTCGGCGACGATCGCGTACTTTTTAATCTCGGAGCACACGGCCCGCAGCGGACGAGAAGGACTCGATAGCTCTCTTTCTCGGTCTTTTCTTTGCTTCTTTACCCCTTGTCCCCTTACTTGTACGTTACCGCCGCCGCGCGCACTCGGAAGCACACGGAACTGCTGCTGCTGCAGCTCGCAGCATGTTTCACTGGCACAACGGGCCACAACTGCCAGAGTCCGTGGAACGAGCGAGGCTCATTGTTGCGTGCGCACGACTCGCGACTGCCCGCCAGAGATAACGCTCTAAAGCCAAACACGCGCGCTCGACCGATCAGCTACTTACTTATACGTTTTTCCTTTTTTTGCTGCTTTTATCACGTGTCTGCTCTCTGGGCATTTTCCGATTCTATTGTTGCCAGTTGTCAACTGCTTTGTTTCCAGATATGCATATGCATCTGCAATAATTTACGATTTGATAAGCTGCGCTTGCCGCGCTTCAGCCAGGCGGACAGTGAATCATATGGAAGTATACTTTGCCAGGGCGAACTCTAGCAGTCCAGTTCAGCATACACCCAGAAAACATAGCCAAAGCACGATGCCGCCATAGCAGCGTGCGGAAGAAATGCTGCGATTGATTATCGTATATATGCGTAAACTGGTGAAGCGCGAGCTTTTTACTGATTATGCAAAGAACCTGAATGACGATAAGATGTATGATTATTTGCTTACGGCCGTACTACACCGGTCTATGCGCCTGCTTATATATTTTGCAAAATTTCTGAATCGGATATCTTTATTTTTTACATTCGTCTTGCTTTTTTTATTATATGTATACTTCTTTTTACCTCTGGCTGTTTAAGGAGATTTTTGGCTTTGCGCTTATACTGTCTGAAGATAAAATCGTTATATTTTTCAGTCGAGTGCCAAAATACTTGAATATTTTAATTTTTGTAGATAGGTAGCTCTATAATTCGTTTACAATTTAAAATTTTGTCAAAACTATGCATTTACAATATTTTTGACAAGTTTTAAAAATAAATTTTTTTAAGTTAAGTCGCAAATTATAATAAAAATAAATGTTTTTATTAAATAAGTGCAAGTGACAGTAAAAATCTATCTTTTTAAATTTTAAGTTTGAAAAATAAAACATTGTAAGGAGGCAATTTTTAAAAATGCTTGAAATAATATAAAATCAAGCATTATAAAAGAATATATTTATTTATTTAGTTTAATCATAAATTTGTAAAAACTCAGATATCGTAGCGAGCTATTACTTAGTGATAATAATGCTTTAAATTTTAACAGAGCTCGACATATAATTTCTTAGCGAAATCTAACCCAGCAACAGCGTAGCTGCTCCATATAATTATAGATCAAGATGAAGTTCAGTTCGGTAACTGTTAATTTTTGAATCGCGCTACTTTTCCACGCGTCCACAATATACCTGAGAAGCATAACTATATATAATATAAGTATAGGTATAGCTAATGGAGTCAGAATGTGAGAGGGCCACTGCTCCGAAAATTCCCCTCCGCAACTCCAAGCGCAAGCTCTACGTGAAATTGTAAACGCACCGTAAACTACGAAAGTGGGAGGGTGGAGACGCTATTAAAAGCAAGCGACGAGAAAGAGATAGAGAAACACCATGGCTACCTATATACAACAAACAAAACGCGTCCTGCGTGCGCATACGGAGCGCACAGCACCGCTCAGGCAGCTCTCCGTGTATTAATCGTCGTCTGTCGACGGATCCCTCAGCACAATCTCGCACACGGAGAGAAAGAGAAGTAAGGTTAGGAAAGCAAAACAGATAACTCTGCGAAATTGTACACACGTCGCTTTTTTTCCCCCACGTAACATATTACTTGTTATTATACATATATATATATATTCATATATATACGTCTATGTGCGACACCATATGTGCGTATATTGATCTCCCTTGTACGACATATATCCGTGGCGCGTGTAAACAATGTCAATTCTCAGAGGTCTTAGTAATTGTTTAAAGAGATTCATACAGCCTACTGCTGCTTCTCGTTACTGCTCTACGAATGGTACTTTGGTTTAATGGTACTTTTTACTGTCACGAGCCTGATTTTTAATCCTTCCAGAACCGCTAAACAAACTTTGGCATCGCGTTCAAATCTTCTAAACGCTCGGACGCGCCTGAGTCGACAGACTTTGAGGCGGCCCCCCGCGAATAGACAGCTTCATCTTAAAATTACTCCTAGTCTTTCTATTTTTTACATATATTTATTTTAAAATTATTTAACTATACTTATTTGCCTGCTTGTTCAAGTGCTTTCAAGTATTTGTAAACAAAAAATTTAGTCCTGCAAACTTGAGATATATAGTCATTTATTAACTGTTCTTTACTGTTTTTTGATTTAATAAAAATAAGAAAACATGCTTTTCATCATTTGCTAATTTGATATCAATAACAAATTCAATATCTTCTTTTTCAACTAATTTTTTATTATAGAAGGTATTAGTGATTGGCATAATTTATGAAATTAAAATAACTGTCTCAAATTAAATTAAAAATACAATATGATCAAATAATAAAGTAATTAAAAACCAGGTTTGTGATAGTATTTGGAATTTTGATGGCCACTAATAATTTTTTTGTTTCCAAAAATTTTAAGTAAAAATATGTTTTTATTTCTTATATTAAGCTGCCAATACAGAAACAGAACCAGAAGAAATGTCTAATACACAGAACAGAAATCGAATAGTATGGATTGATATGGAGGTAAAATAATAATATTTTTCTAAAGTCTTAATTAAGTAATTGATTTTTCTAACTATACTTTTGTTTTTTCAGATGACTGGCTTGGATGTGGATGAAGATCGTATTCTTGAAGTAGCATGTATAATTACTGATGAAAACTTACATATTGTTAGTGAAAAATTTCAGGCTGTGGTTCATCAACCAGAAAGTAGATTAAAAAAAATGAATGAATGGTGCATAAGGCAGCATGGCGAGGTAGGACTTTCTTATTTGTATTTTTTAATATATAGATAATCTTTAATTTTATGTATTTCAATTTTTTTTATAAATTTTTTTTTAGAGTGGTTTGACTGAGGCTTCCAGAAGAAGTCAAGAAGATGAACGAACAGTAGATGCAAATCTTTTATATTTTATGATGAAATATGTACCAAAGGGAAAGTGTCCAATGGCAGGCAATTCTGTATATATGGATAGATTATTTCTTAGAAAATATATGCCTATATCTAATGATTACATGCACTATAGGATAATCGATGTTTCTTCAATCAAAGAAGTTGTAAAGTAAATACAAGCATTATTAATATATTTTTTATTATTTACTTATATTTATATTATAAATAATTTCATCATTACAATTTTAGGCGGTGGAGACCTGAAATTTACAGTAGTGCACCTGAAAAACTTTTGAATCACAGAGCACTTGGTGACATTGAAGAGAGTATAATGGAACTTGATTTTTATAGGAAACATATTTTTAACTCCAATTTTAATCAATAATAATGTTTCTTAAAGATTTTAAATGAATTGTAATATACATACTATTTTCTATGTTATATAGTAAATTTACTTATAAGTACAGATATAAGAAAAAAAATGAATCATTAAAAATTAAATACAGTACAAATGAGATATATTATTAATAAAAACAAATAAATAATTTTTATGAAAAATGAACTGTGTTATAAATTCTTTCCTTTATAAATCTATATGTATAATATAAACTCAAATTTTCAATTAAAGCATTATCTGATTAAATATAAATTAAAAAGTACTCAATATTATTTTATTTATTTATTTACTTTAAATATCTATTAGTCTATAGTTAATACAAATAATACCAAAATATAATAAAAGTATTATTTCAAATTAATGATTTTATTTATTATTTATTTTAAAACGTTAAGACCCATGGTATATTTTCCCCATTTCCAATATTACAACTTTAGTCAAACTCAATTGACTTTATGTAAGTATAGGAGATCAATTCTGCAGGAACTCTGGGCTGGGTAGTTACTGTGTACAGTGTATAGTATAGTAGTCTAGTCTGCAGTTGCTCCGCGGATCGTTCCGACAAAAAGGTTAGGTAAACCTGTGAGGTGTATAAACACAACCCAAAGTAAAACTTCTATATGCGGCCCGCAATGGCCATGCACGCTTATAGGTTTTCTTAACCTAATCTCAATTGATATAAATAACAATCTACTACTTATTAATTACAAGTGTCAAAAGGATTTTAAAATTAATTTTAAAATTTAGTAAGTAATAAACATACGTAATATTATTCAAATAGTTAAAATTATAAATTGTGATTTCTGCTTCATAGATCTTATTTCACATTAAAGTAACACTTTACAATTTATTAACTTATCTTTAATAATAGTACATTAAATTTTTTAGCAAATGCAAAAATAATGTCATCAAAAGACTCAAATATTCTTGAGTATGATCCCAATATAAAAATTAAAGAAGAACCAGGTACAATACCTGAACCATCTGTATCGACATCTCCAGTGATACCTAATTTAATCAATAATATTAAAACTGAACCAGGACTTCCTGTTACTTCAAGTAGTACTAGATTACCTTCATTTAGAGTACCAAGAGATTTAACATTAGGTGGCAATGTAAAGCTCGAGAGACCTAAAAAAGTATATACGCCAAATTTGAATGTTCAAAGAATTAAAAATCGAGAGTAAGTTGAAAATTAATGTCAACCAACAATAAAATTCCAATTACCAACAAAATGATTTTTTATCCTTATAGAGATCAAAATGCAGCTAATAAAAATGAATCTAGTCCAAAAATTAATAAAGGTCGAGGTAGAGATAAAGGTAGAGGCGATAAAAACAAAGACAAAGGCAAGGGACGTGGGAAAGATACAAATTTAGTTCAGGTACTCTTTTTATATTAATAAAATATATGTTTATATTTGTTAATTAAATAACATCATGAGAAAATTGATATAAATATCACAACATTTAATTACAATTTTTATTTTTCATATTATATCTCTTTGAAAATATTGGAAAACGTCATTAACAATTATTGTCTGTACTATTTAGTCATCAGGAATATTTTCCGAAGGCCTTGCTGATTTATCAACAAAAAGGTATGGTGGTGGTGGCGGTTTCAGAGACAGAGAAAGTTCTGGCGGTGGAAGAGAAACTGCAGCAACAATTGAAAGGCCAAAACTATCCATTCCACAAAAAATTGATAAAGTTGAAGAAGCCGAAAAGTTAAGACTGTTATTAAGAGATGATTTTTTTGTAGATAATGGATTAGATATAGATCCAGAAAATACACCTGTTGGATTACCTATGATTAATGAAGGTAAAAATTACTATGAGCAAAACTATATTTTTGGAAGTAACATAATAATTTTAATCATATACTTAATTGGTAGGTAAACTATTTAAAAATGAACATACTCAAAAGCTCGATGTGCCAGATGCAGATAATGGTAGGACCATTACTTTGCAAAATGGAGAAGGTACTGTATATATCTACTATCTTAAACAATTAATAATCAATGTTTCAATTAAGGAATTCAATTATCATATTAATTTTACAATTTTAATAATCATAATAATTGTCACTTGTATAGCCAAAATATAGAATTTTTTTCTTTTAGCTAAAGCACAAAATAAAATTAAAATCATAGCACCTCAAATCAAAGTCAAAGATACAAAAGTACCACTTACGGTGCCTCAAATCATAGAAAATAAATTGAGTACTTTTATTTTAATGCAGGTATGAACTCATATATTTGTAAAAATTCTGCATTCTTGTCTACATTTTTACATTTATAATAAATATTTTTCAGTTACCAGATTGTTTACCAGGATTGCTTGCTGATGATAAACAAAATGATCCTAGATCAAAGCGGGCACCTGAACTGAACTCAGATGTTGAGACTGACAAATTAAATAAATTTTGTACCTTAAATAATTTAAAAGAAGGAATGCTTGGTAAACTTCAAATTTTAAGGTCAGGCAAAGCACGACTGATATTAGGTGATAATGATCTTATAGTTGATGTTGGTTCAAATTTAAGTTTTCGTCAGGTATCAAAACATTTTTTTAAGTATTTAAAAGAGTAAGAATATGATAAAGGAAACTAATCAACTGTAATTTAATTGTAGGATTTGATTGCTGCAAAAATAAGCTCTGATAAGCAAAGTGGAGACTTGGTAAATCTTGGACCAGTCAATAGCACACTGATTTGTTCTCCTGATTGGGAAAATATGTTAAAAAAGATATAATGTATAAAGTTAAAATATATTTTAAAATTTCTTTTTAAAATGTGATTAATATATTATTTAATTCCTCAAAAAAATAAATTTATATCTATTTTTAGAAAACATAGAAAGGTTTCATTTTTTTCTGCACCAATAGTAACAATAATTAATTGACGACAGTTCTAATAAACTTTACAGCGTATAGATCTTCTATATTTGATAAAATGTAAAATTTTAGTTAAATAATTTGAAAAAAAAATAAGATAATTTGAATTTTTGGACTGTAGGATAGTTTAAATTAACTAAAAATTGAAGAAATAAATTCTACGTTTATTTTTATTACTACTAAGTAAAAGCATTTACTCATAGGTGTATTAATGAGTAATTACAGAAAAAAAAAATTACTTAGATTCGCACACAAGCCACGCATATTATAACGCAAAATGAATGCATGGATCTAAAGTTGTTTGTACAAAGCATTAAACTTTGTATATCTGTCATTTTCAGTAATAGATATCAAAGTATTCGGCATACACTTACAGAACTTTAGAGTAAATTACATATTCAAGTTATTTTTTTTACAATTCAAATGTGAAAAACTTTAATCACTTCGTTCGACACTATGTCCTTTTTTCATTGATTTAAGTGCCTTTTCTCGAAGTTTTTTTTCTAATTCTTCGGTATTTCCTTCGCTTGCATCAGATTCATCAGATTCAGCTACTTTTTTCTTTTTATGTTTTCTGTGTTTCTTATGTTTTTTATGTTTCTTATGCTTTTTATCCTTTTTCTTTTTCTTTTCTTCAACTTCACTTTCCTGAAAAAAATATTTGTAATTTAATTACATTGAAAAAATAAATCATTTATTGTATGTTGTATATGTGTGCGCGCGCTTTGTGTATGTATATGTAAAAGAAAGTTAATTACCTCAGATTCACTAGTACTTGTTTTAGTTTTCTTTTTTCGCTTCTTTTTCACTTTTTCCTCATCGCTACTATCATCATTTTTCCTCTTTTTCTTTACTTCCTTTTCTTTCTCCGTTTCTTCTTCATCAGAACTAGAATCCCGCTTCGATTTCTTCGATTTCGATTTACTTTCGTCCTCACTGCTTGTTGACTCTTTTTTTGATTTTTTTCCTCTTGGTCGATCATCTTCTGAAGAACTATCCTTTCGTTTACGAGATTTTTTCGGTTCTTCTTCAGAACTAGAATCCCTTTTAATTTTCTTGGAACGTGACTTTTCTTCCTCAACTTTGCTTGTTTTTTTGGATCTTTGATCATCCTCTGGTGAAGATGATGTTTTGCGAGATCTTCTTGATTTCTTCGAATCGTCTTCTTTATCTTTTGATCTTTTTTTGTCATTCTCACTTGCATCACGTTTTTTTGTATCTTTTGAGCGATCTTTTGACCGAGTATCTACAGATTCTAAAAATAAACAAATATTTAGTAAAATAATTTTTAATATTTCTTTTTTAACAAATGCATTTAATTTTATTGGATTTTATTGCAATATACCTGATCGACTGGAATCCTTTGTTTTTTTGTTTTTATCTGCTACTACTTTCTTTTCATCTTCAGATGCAGAACTTGATTCTGCTCTGCTTTTGTCAGACTTATCATCATCAGTGGATGCTTTTCTAGATTTTCTTGTTTTTTCAACTTTTCTAGATTTCTTTTTATCTGAAAGAAGAAACAGAAAAACATAAAATATCAGTTAAAAAATTATTTTGAGTCTTTATTTTAAAAGAAGTATTCATTTCACATACCATCTTCACTTTCATCAGAATCAGACGACTCATCTCTTTTATCCCGTCTTACTTTTTTGGTACTTTCGGTCGATTTTTTTGACGAAGTGACTTCTGCCACTTTTTGAGAACTACTTTTCTTTTCTTCTATTACAGGTTTAAGAGTGGATTTAATTACTTTTTCATCTTTTTTCAACGGGAAGGATTCTGCAGTTGCTACCGTGACTTCACTGACTTTAGGAGATACAATTTTGTCATCCCTAAAAAATATTTATTAATATATTGTGATAAATTCATAATAAAAATAATATAACAATTTTTACTTTAGAGTATTTTGTTGCTTAAGTTTATCCGCAATTATGTCTTCTGTCTTTTTGAAAGGAGATGGAGTTCGAGATAAGCTTCGTGAAAACTGAAATGAGATTATAATATTGTGAAAATTCAATCAACAAAAATGTGTTAACATTTCTTTTTTTAATTTATTTTCAGTTGTAAATAATTACCCTATGTCTAGAAACAGGAAGAGCAGATGTTGGTATTTTTTTAGGTGAAATCGTATTTTCTGGCTTCTTTGCAATTGGAACCTCAGTTTTTTTCGCTTCCTTCTCAGCGGTCGCCCGTTTCAATGCTTCTTCCTTGGCAATTCTCTCCTTTTCCTTGCGCTTCTGTTCTTCAGCCAACTCCTGTTCTTTCTTTTCTTGAAGCACCTTCTGCTCGAGTACTTTTCTGCAAATTCGGCATTTTTGTGCCACAAAGAATTTTCAATTAAAAACAATAAAATTTAGAACTTTATAGCAACTGATATTTATTGTTTAGCTCTAAAGATACAATAAAATTAATTCAAATGCGCTTAATAATTTAATTCATTGAATAATTATAAAAATAATTGCGAATATTAAGATTAAGCAAAAAATTTTTTGTTTCATCCAGTGCAACTTCGGTTAGGCCAGCGGTTAAAGGATAAGAATGTTAATGTTATTATCGTGAGTCGAAAGTTAGTTTAATAGAGAAATGTGATATCAGAATAGCATAAAAGCATTACGAAAAAAATTTTCAAGGTGTAAGTAGTTTAATAATGTAATTCTATGAGATACGGAAATTCGGAAAATTTTTTCTACAATTTTATGCAATTCTAATAAGAAAAATATTTTTACTCTTTTCTAAAAAAAAATATTACTTTTTTATAAACGTTTGCTACACTTACCCTATAGCATTAAAATGGTTATTTGTATGGTACAGCAATAGCACGTTTCTATTCGAAACATTAAAAAAGATTTTTAATTTGGCATTTTTAATTGATCTTGGTTGAATTAATGAGGAAGGTGAAAACAAGTTGTTTATACAATAAATTTAAAGATGTCATAATTTAAATATTTAATAAGTTTTTTTATCTATTGCTCAGTTTGTATTTTATGCTTTATAATTTATAAATTCCAATTTTGAAATATTTTTTTAAACTCGATAATTTTATGATAATTGATAGACATCGATATCAGATACATATTTTTAGAAGCACCAATTTAATCAATTTAAAAAATATTTTTCTTAAATTATACATCTCATAACGTATATATATATTTTTTCAAATAAACAACTTGTCTTTAAAATAGTTAATAAATTATATCATTAACATTTTTTGAAATTAAAAATCTTCCTCATAAACTCTACAAAGGTTGACAAACAGAAAGTATCAAAAGTTAGAATATCCACTTAAAAATTGCTTTAAAGTATTAAATAAGTATAAAAGAGATAGATTTAAAAATTTTGAATATTTAATAAAATCCAAATACTCAAAATATTAACATAAAAATGAAAAATATAAACAATTTTTCTTTTTGTAAACGTATTAGAATAAGTGAACAAAAAAAGAATTTCAAAAATTAGAAAACTAAAACTGTAGAAATGAAAATGTGAAGTGTATATAAATTAGCCTAAATAGAAACTTAAATAATCGAAATTCCGGGTGTCATAGTTTTAGTATTCTCTTTTTTTGAAATTCTTATTTTTGACCTTTTTCATAATATTTGTATATTATTAAAAATATATCATACAGTTAAAAATTGTTTAAATATTTTTCTTACTTTTTTAACAAAATTGAAAACTATGAAATAAAATATTTTGACAAATACATTATAATCCAACATTTTAAAGCATTTTTAAATAAATACTAGTAATTGATACTGCAGTCAAAAAATTGTCAAATTAAAAATCGAAATGATTGATCAAGCCACATTATTGGATTAACAAGTAAAAATAGAAAAGAATTTTTTTGTAGTTTTGTACAAATGTTAGGCGGTTTTAGTAAATAATATTCATTAGTTTAGGCAAACATTATTGTATGATATTTTGTGTATTTAATTGAAAATTTTTAAATTATAGTCAATGTTAAAAATTGAAGATCAAAAAAAAGAAAGGCCAAAAATTAGAACTTTATTTTAAAATTATTGTTTTTTTTTAACGACCAAAATTTCGAAAATTCCGATTTAAAATAAAATTAAAATAAAGTAAAATAAAAAATATGAAAAATAAATATAAACAATTTTCGAAATCGTGGTCTTTCTAAATTTTGACACTTGCATATTTTTATAGGTAAATAATCATGAATAATTTCACATTTTTAGAATTTGTTAGAAAATTTAAATTTTTATTAAATATCTAATACTTATAATCGCTACTTTTAATAAGTTATTGAATCTATCAAAACAGCAATTAAAAATTTATATTTTTTCGCATATTCTGAATAATAAAAATATGGTTTGAAAAAGTTTCGTGTTAGAATTACTTTAATCGTATATTTGATAATTAAAAGGCATATTAAAATCAATAAAATATGAAAAACAAGAAATCATGAGTTTTACCTATAAAAAAAATTATACATTAACACTAAACATCTAGTAAAAATATGCGTACATTTAAATATACTAGATCTTACTTTTCCGATGCATGGACCTTCATCATAATTAGGTACAAAGCAAAAAAAAATTTTTTTTTTTATATTTTTTGAATTTTGAATATAATATGTACTTTCAATTGTAATCTTTTTCTCATTCCCAATGAAAATCTTTTAAACTTTAGTTAAAAACAAATTTATTTTAGCATGATATTTTTTCTTTTTTATTTGGAAGCATTAAAAAGATTACAGTAAAAGTAAACTATATGCTATTAAAATATTATGTAACCAAAAAATTACTTTTTCACCCAATTGTTATGTGTATATTAAAAATTCATATTTTTCGCCTTTCAAGATATCTTTGAGCTTTGTTAGTATACTTATGTAAAAAATAGAAAGGCATATAAAACGTATATGCTCAAAGGAACAAATAAAAAAATTTAGTAACATAAAATATAAAAATAAAGTAAATCGTAATATTAAATTTTATGTAATAATACTAAGTAATAAAGTATGTAATAAAAACTAAATATTTAAATTATTTTACTAAATTTTAGTAACATTTATTTACTCCTTTGGTAATAAGTAAAGATTAGTATGTTAAATATATAGAGTTTGTTAAATACACTATATAAAAATATCATTCTGATAATCTAAAAGTAAAAGACCTTTATTTAATTATTCACCTTTGAACTTGCATTATCAAAATAACAGTATTGTTCAATTTCCGATCTTTTACTTTTAATGGATATGAGTAAATCTTAAATACCAATCCAAAGCCTCGCTCGTTCAAATCTATTAATCCCACATTCCAAGCAAAACCGCCACCGTTTTAGATTCTAACTGCAGATTAAACCCAAAATCCTTACCTCGCGATTTCATCTTCGTCAGTACTAGATGATGTTTCACTGCTGTGTTCGCTGCTGGATCTGGATCTGCCATTCCTTAGGTCTTTACGTTGCAGTTGCGACACGGCGGCCTTAGCAGCATCCACGACGACTTGAGCTGCAGTCTGAGGTGGCATTGAAAGAATTGCCGAGTTAGGTGGCACGACCACATCCAGGAGGCTAGCTGTCGACATCTTCTTGGCTTTTTCTATGGAGTCACGCCTCTTATCTCGCGATGAAGAGGCACGCTTGGTACTGCTACTACGCGAGCGTCTACGTCTGTCGCGTGAGCGGTCGCGCCTGGTGGAACGATCGCGCGACGACGACCTGTCCCGGTAGCGCGAGCGGTCGCGGTCAGAGGAACGCCTGCGCGAGTCCCTGCGGTCACGATCGCGATCTCGATCCGTTGAGCGGCGCCTCGAGCGACGCTCCGAGGAGCGACGCCTCCGGTCCAAGGAGCGTCGACGACGCCGATCGCCGGGTGATGGCGAGCGTCTACGGTATCGCGCTGGCGATCTGCGTGCCGGACTCCTAAAAACAAGTTATTAAATATATAACTTCTCAAGATCCTGCGCTGATTTGAAAAAATAATTTTATTGAATTTTTGGATACATTTATTTTGTTTACAGAAAAATATATATTTTTATACAGGTGTTGTAAAATTTTTTTAAAAATATACCTTCGCCTACTGGGAGCTCTCCGCACTGATGGTGGTCTCATGCTGCGGCTGCCACTATACCTGTCCCGGCGATCTCTGTCCCTGTCCCTATCGCGATCTCTGTCACGTCTTCTATCACGGTCTCTATCAATCGATCTTCTGAAATAGTTGCATATTTTTATAGTTAATTATTAGTCAATATCTTTTTGGATTGTGAAAAATTTTTTATGCTATAAACAGTGATTATTTTCACATTTAAAACTACATAAAAAAATCCTTTAGCAGGTGCTTTAATAATGCAGCGAGTTATTACAAAAAAACAAACAATTTCTTGTGGTCCTTATGTGGACGATTAGGTAAAAGGTTTAAAATACAGCAATTAGGTAATATTATTTAAAATTTACCTAACGAAGTTCACGATTTTGCTTGAAATGAAAAAAGATTTTTATAAAAATAAGATTCTATTTAAGCCTATGTACTGAATATTAATTCACTTAAGAAATTGTCAGAAAATTATTGATAACACATACCTCCTATGCCTGTCACGTGATCTATCGCGAGATCTGTCCCTATCCTTAGAACGATCTCTGTCTTTTCTTGGCGACGGACTGCTGCGTCTCTTAATCGTAGATTTCCTCTCTCTGCTCGAGTCACTGTCGCTGGCACTGTCGTCCTTATTCGTCTTTCTGTATGAGCGTTTGGACTGCACACTATCCTTTTTCTTCCTGATCTCAAAATCACCTTTATCCTTTTCGCGCTTGTCATCATCAGACTCGGAACTGCTGCTACTACCACTGCTTCCACTTCCCGCTTTTCTATTTGTCTCCGGGTCAGCCTTAGCTTTCTCAGCAGATTTTGAGCGCGATTTGCTCTTAGAACGGCTTTTAGAGACAGATTTTGAGCGAGACTTAGACGATCGTGAGTCACTAGAGATAGATCTTGATTTCCTGGACTTGCTTCTATCTATACTCTTGGATCTCGATTTTTTCATTCGAGAGCGTGAAGTTGATCGCGATGAATGCTTACCCGGCTTGGACGATCTTGATTTGGATCTGCGAGATCTGGAGCGGTCCAATGACCGTGATTTAGATCTCCCTGACTTCGACTTAGATCTAGATCTTCGCGACTTTGAGATGGATCTGCGTGATTTCGAGATTGATCTGCGCGACTTTGAGATAGACCTTCGCGAGTTTGAGATGGATCTACGCGACTTTGAAATGGATCTACGCGACTTTGAAATGGATCGGCGCGACTTTGAGGTGGATCTGGATCGTCTGGACTTAGATTTGGAGCGTGACCTGCGGGACTTGGATTTAGAACGTGACCTACGTGATTTGGACTTAGATCTTGAGTGTCGCGACTTAGACTTGGATCTTGAACGTCGTGTTGACTTAGAGGTCGAGCGGGAACGGCGAGACTTTGACTTGGATCTTGAGCGTCGTGATCTAGATTTTGAACGTGAGCGTCGAGACTTGGGCGAACGCGAGCGGTGCTTGTAGGACGGAGACTTGGAGCGTGACTTTTTTGAACGGACTGAAGGAGATTTGGAGCGAGACTTTCTGGCGTCTTTGCCGTTGCTCTCTTTAATCGCGTTAGTCTCCGCTGAGGGCGATCGGTCTTTCTTCTTTTTGCCATCGGCGATGCTCATCAGTTTTGCTTGTAATCGGGAAATGGCAACAGCGGCTTCTCTATTGGGAAATTCTTCCCTGTTAGGTAATTTGTAGTATTGATTTATTAATATTTTTTTCTTTTAAGATATAGTTTAACTAGAGAAATATTGAAAAAGTGAAATTTACTATGAGCTCGTATTATCTTGGCATTTAATGCTTATTACAAAATTTAATTCTTTTTTCACAACACAGAACTATTTTTTTGGTCAAAACGTTTTGTAAAAGAAATACAATAATTATGTGTATAGCAGTTCTTATAATTTATACCACAAGAAATTTTTTTAATAAAAATGAGCATTACTCACGGTTTGCCTTTAAGTTGAGCAACGGAAACAGTATTGTCAGCTTGAGGAGAATCCTCGCGTTCAGGTTTTACTTCAGCCATTTCCTTACTATCTTTTGTTGATCCCTTGCTGGGTGACCTTGACGAGGATCTACGTTTACGGCTGGAACGATCTCGATCTCTATGTCGATCTCTTGATCTGCTTCTTTTTCTAAAACAAATAAAGTAATGTAATTTAAATAAAATGTTTAAAAATTTCTTATCTCATTTTTTAAGGAATCGACTGTACAAAAAAATTATTATTTTTAAACAATTATTTTAACTTTATAAATAACTTTCAATTTTATTACATATACTATAGTAAAGTTAGGTTAAAGACGTCGATGTTGAAGTACTTACCTATCTCTGTCGCGATCTCTGCTGCGATCTCTTCGGCGTTCTTTGGAAGAAGCACGCTCTTTCTCTTCTTTTTTCACTTTACTATCGGTATCATTATTATCCTTGCTATCTTTGTCCTTATCCTTATCGCCTAGTGACGCTTGCAGTTTCTCTTGTTCTTCCTAATTTCGGAGATAAAATTTAAACAATTAAATCACCGGTGTCGATAAAATATAAGCAAATACTGAATTAACGTGATTACTCATGACATCGTAATCAACCGACATTTTCTTGAAAGTTAATATATCGTTAGTTTTTTGTTTTTGTTTTGTGAAAAATAATCGGTCGGTAAATAATCGGGTAATACAAATAATTTATTATGATTAGGTTAACCTCGTTATCTTGTTGTTTTATGTTAGGTAAATGAAATTAAAAAATAATCGCGATAATTTAATACGAGAAAAGTAAAATAAAATAAATGGATTTACCAAGCGTTTTTTGATTTGATCTTTCTTTTGTTGTAGAAAAGCTTCCGGAATCCCAGTGTCGTTATCCTGTGCAGATACAAGTAAATCCCACAATTCACCCATAAATGAGCGTGCGTTTCTACCGTTTAAAAATCCAGTCAGATTGATCTGCATTTTCCGAGGATCGGGAAACTGTAAACAGGTTTGAAAGGACCTATGAACTTAATGTCTATACTAATTTTTTTATTGACTTTTACAGAACATTAAAGCTTTGCATTCAATTAATTTTATTGTTGCATTGCTTAGCTTTATTCGTTATTAATAATAATTCATACAGATACTCTAATTTTAAAAGTCTAATGCTATTTCGTCAACTGCTTTTCCCCCTCGAAAAAGCAGATTTTCTTTTCATAATTACTCTTACCGCTAATAGTTATGAAGTTCATAACTTACTGTATCGACCTGTCAAGAAAAAAAAAATAAAACATAATACTCGTTATTAAGAAGTATGACAGTGAATAAGGCAATGTTGGCAATTGTTGCTTAATCACCTTTCTAACTGGTTACCTTAATCACTGCAATAAACAAATGTTGAATTGCTGTGCAACAACAAAAGCGCAAACTACTGCGCGATTGCACTTTCTGAAACCAAGGTATTAGTAGATAGAAAGAGAGAATGAAGAAAAAAAATAATTAAAATATAAATAGTCCATGGCCGTGCGTTCCTTCCTCCAATTGAGTCGAATCCTAAATAAGTAATTGAACGATCAATGCCGTTCGGGAGGCAAAAATCACGCAAAGTTTAACAGTACCTCCTGTCACGGAAAGTGTTTCCACTGCTCTTAGCCAACGCGCCCCGAACGCAGCGAAAGCCACGAGACAGTCTCTCAGCTAGCGTCTCTTTCCCCGGTACCGAGCAGTAGTCGACCTGCTGTGCTCCATAGTAGTTTCCCGGAGTGACTGCGTCTCTTTCTCTCTCTCTCCCTCTCGCGAGATGCAGCGTAGGTACTTTACTCCATGGACGCCAGCTCACGATCAGCCGACGTCGAAGCTCATTGGTGTCAGCGGGACGAAGCTCTGGATCTGCTGCTCCGGAGGTCGCCGGTGCACGGCATACCAAAACTCTGGCATGCCGTCGTGAACTCTGCTAGTGGGCAGCGGCTGAGACGCAGTCAGCTCGCTGCGAAAGCGCCGCAGCGAACTCGTCGTGAAGTGAAGGCCTCGTACGAGGCGGCTGCTACTGCTGATATAGCAGCTGTTACTGCTGTTGTTGCTGACTCTGCTGCAGCTGCAGCTGCTGCTGCTGCTGCTGCTACTGCTGCCGCTGCTGCTGCCGCTGCTGTTGTAGTTAGCGTTGCTTTCGCAACGCGAATCGATGAGGACAGAAGTCGACAACTCGGAGCGCAGGTACCGGGCGAAATCGCGAGCAGGTCGGTGAGCAGTGGCTGCCGGTGAGAGTCGCTCTGCTGAATCGACGACTGCACGAATTGTTGATAGAAAGGCGGCCAATCGGATGTAGAGGAGTGCACATCCGAATGCCATTTGGACAAAAGGGTCGAGAGCCAACGGCCACCAACGGTCTCTACTTATACTAACGGGGAATTCAAAGATATAAGATAAGATTTTGCTACTGCGTAAAGTTTTAAATTTGACGGGATCACTTTTTTTTATTTAATAGTCTATTTTGCACCGGTTTTACAATTTCTGACGTGTTACTGTGTACGTGAATTGAAATAAAGTAAACAATAGATTGAGCATAAGGTTAAATACTTCAGATGCAAAAGAACTAGTACAAAATATTTAAAAATATTTAATTTAGTGATCAAAACTTTTAGTCTTTTAATTTCTGTTTTGCAGATTAAATCGAGATCATTTTTTTATCAACTTTATTAGATCTACTTACTACTTACCATAGCATTGATCTTATTTTATAAATAATAAATATTGAAATAAAATTTTACTAAACCGTAATAATTTTTTCTGCTAGAAATTCTTGTTCAAGTCAAGAAATATCTTTTTTCAAACATTATAGATTATTTTCACTTGAACTCACCAAATAATTCATAAACAGAATAGTTTATAGTCTATAAATGAATAATAAATTAAAAAAATTAAAACAAAATGAACTTTAATCAAAAGTAAAATATAACATTTAAAAAAATAAAATAAAAAGATTTCTGTAAAGTTTTGAATGAATCAGTGGATATAAAAAGAAAAATTAGGCAACTTATTATAAGTTGCACAAATTTTTCTTGATAAAACATGCTAGTTTCAGTAGGCGTTGTGAGCTGAAATAACAGGTATTTAACAAAGTAGTATGATGAGGGGAAAAAGCTGAGTGAACGTAAATTTCTTTTACCAATTATATTGGTACCAATATTGATGAATCTAATAGTAATGGATACCACAATGTATCCTATAACAATTGAATGTTGTTTTCTTACCTTTTCCTCAAGCTGATTAATAACAAACTCTACTACAACATCATCTTCCATTCCTAAAATCTGGGTGATTTTTGTTGTGATCCATGGTTTGATAACATCAAGTTTCACCTTTTGCATATCAACCTGAAAATTTTGTATAATTATTGATACAGTTTTTTCAAAATTTTATTAGTTTAATATTACTAATTTATTAGTAAATAATTAAATTATTAAATTTTAGAAAGCATATAAATCAATACTAAATAAGGACTTTCATCCAAAACTGATTTTAATTATTTAAATGGCCGTTAAAATCTAGTTGTTTTCAAAATTGTAACTTTAAGTCATCAATTTATGTCAATATCAAAATTCAAGTTGAATTGTTAATTGTACATGTAAAAGTATAAGAATATATATTAAATATTCTATTTACAGAATACAATAATATATGAACTTTTATAATTCTTATAAAAGTAATTCTGCACAAAATAATAAAAAATTAAAAATACCTTTTGCGTTAATGAATCTCCAAACTTCATCTGTTTGAGTAGCTTCTTTTCTTTATCGCTGAACCTGGTGTCCTGTGCAGCGTTAGTTCCCTACAAATAAATGAGTAAAAATTCTTTACGAAAAAACAGTGCTACACACTGAACTTTCTATGATCCTCAGAGCTTGAGCAGCTCTTTGGCCAATGCTCACTCACACCCAGAGACACAGACACAAACGTAGCACAGACACACACACACGCGCGAGCGCGCGCACAATCATATATACGTACACACATCTCTCACAACCTATTCAAACACAAGTAATAAAGCAAGAATAAAAAAGAGAAATATTGCGAGAGTAGTGAAATAAAGCAAATAAAGAATAGAAATAATCTAAAATGGCAAAAGAAGCGCCAATGTTCTTACCGTGTACATCATCTTGATAGCGGCGTGGCTGCTCCCTGAGGAGTGACCTTTCGCAGAAGAAATTCAACGTCGCCGACGGCCGGTGATGCTCCTCATTCGTGCAGTCGCAGCGAGTTTGCAAATTGGCTTCTCGCGTACGTCAAGCTATGCCGACCAGTAGATATATCTGAGACTAGTCTGGCTCTCGGAACTCCGTCCGAATAAGTACACTTATGCCGGAACGGCTATGCGGTGGCGGCGGCGGCGGCGGCGGCGTGTAGGATCGATAAGTGCCGAGTGCGTCCCAGCGCGAGAGCCGAGAGCGTGGCACAGCTGCCTCCCTGTAAACGCGTTGCGCAAGGCTCTTGCCGGCGGCTTTCTCCCTTTTCTCTCTCCGTTGATGGATGCGCCAAGATTGCCAAAGCCGTTGGACGATTCTTGCTGTGGCGAATCGACGCCTAGAAGAAGCTGCCCGCCGACGAGACTCGCGGACACGCTTCGCTTGCGTTTCGCGCTCCCTCGCTCGCAGACACGAACACAAAGACGAAAAAGCGTATACGCGGTTGCGCGAGCGCGCGCGCAAACTCCAACGCTGCTTTCAGTATATATAGCTATACATGCGCCTATATATACTTGGTGCTTTCTCCCTTCACGTACTCACTGATAGCTACGCGTGTGTGTGGCACACGTGCGAATGTATTGATGCGTCCTGGGAGACTGAGAGGGAGGGGGCTGGGGGAGGAGAGGGAGGAGCGGGTTATTTTTGCCGAAACCTTTTTAGAGACGGCCGCCGCGCGCGCGGGCGCGCAGATAGACGGCGCTTTTGCTTATTCCTGCGCCCTGGCTGATCTTGTCTGGCGCGAGAACTGTTATTTACTCCAGATTTCCATCTTGCTATCGAGACGAGGCCAGGAAAGATTAGTTGAATGACACACAACGACGTCAGCGGCGGGACACGCCAGCACCGGCCATTTTTCCACACTGTTGGATTTTCTAAGCCGCGGCTTGAGAGACCCCTGCTGGCTCGTTCTAAAAGCTCGGGAATTGTCGCTGTTCGAATAATATACGTTGAATTTGAAAATAAAATTTGTAAATTTGAAAACTAAACTTTTTTATAAGTATAAGTAAAATTAATCATTTTTCCAGGTTTTTCTACGTTTTTTTACGACTTTTTGTTCTCTAATTTGAAGAATAATCATGTCTGTGCAGGAAGTAGAGACATCTATTCTCAGCGATTCTCGCGAGATTACGACTCGCGGGCCAATTCAAAAGTCGCGAAAAATTTCTAGAGAATTCATATTTACCAAATACATTTTGAAGGCTGCATCCAGAATTGAAATTTCGTTGCTAGCAATAAGTCAGTTATACTTGCACACCGGGAAAATTTTAGTACTGCTACTAATCACAGAAGGAGCCGTGAAGTGAAAACGTTTTTTCCATTTTTGCTTCACGGACTGCTTTTTCAAAAAAGAGCTTTGGAAAAAAACTTCGTCTATTCCTCTTTTTTTGTCAAAATATTAGCTTTAAAGTCACCCCTTTCTGACATTTAAAGATAACTTTAATCCAATAATTGTTAAATAAAATGTAATTACACAATTGTAATCTAAAAGTCTATAGTCTCTTTAAATGATTTTAGGTGTATTTCTGCAACAAATTTCGAGAAATGCATAAATTTTTGGTGGAAATCGAATAAACTTTTTTATTTGGAAAAGTATTGAACGTTTACAGAATAATTGTAGCTTTAAAGCTGACGGCAATCGTAAAAGTAATATTTTTATATTAGTAAAAAAACTATTTCGGGATATTACGTCACGATAATTATTTAATATTATATTTATAATATTACTGACAATATAATATTATGTATTCTTTTTTCTTTAAATAAATAAAGAATTGATTGCTTAAAATTATTGATGTAAACTTTTAAATTTAATAAATTATTAATTTTTAAAAAAATAAAATTATTTATTGCTGTAAAATTTTCCATTATAAATTCATCACATAACTTCATCACCTGCTATTAATTTGCTTCCGAATAATAGAGTATTACTTGTATTTACATAATAATACATTTAAATACTCAGCAATAGTTCAGTAGTTTATAATCTCATTTAATTAATTTCGCCTTGTATTTTTACGTAGTGTTAGCGCTCTTGTACAAATCTTCATTCAAGAAGCATATGCCCTACTGAAAAAAATATACTGAATCCGATTAAAAACTGATTTTTAATCGGTTTTGATACGACTTTGCGCTCCAAATGTATATTATATAAATTAATAATTTTGAATGTTTTCTTTTTTTTTTTGAAGGTTTTTAGCTAAAATTGGAGTAAAATCTAGAGTTAGATCTAGAAATCAATACTTAGCTGTTAGAAATCAAAACTTAGCCATAGATAGATCTAGAAATCAATACTTAGCCGGGATCAGGTATCCCAGATGACAAACATTGATTGAAAAAATAAATGTTTTTCTATTCTAGTTCCAAAAAGATTAAAAAAGTATAAGAAAAAAATTATTTCTCAATAAAAACAAAGCTATCAAAATTACAATGAGAGATGTGCTAGTACACTTCGCGAGATCGCACGATTCAAAAAGGTAAATTTATCGACGTGATTATCGGGCTAAAGTGGTATAAAGTTTAATACATAAAAGTTTTGGTTAAAGAAAAATTTATTATTATTAATGACAATTACACAAGATTTTAAAAAGGCATTAATTTATTATAAAAATCTATAAAGGCACTTATGTACATTTTATTATGTATAAAAAAAGTAATATGATGGCTGTATAAAATGAGTTACAAAATATAAAATTTTTTTACATACATTCACAACAAATAAAAAATGTATGCAACGTCAAATTAAACGAAATTTTACTGTCAAGTCATACTTTATATATGTATATCTTATACATTATTGGACGGAGTGACAATTTAAGATTTGATCTCAAAAACAGCACATTTAACAATATAAAATACTTTGATGACGTTTGCTTGCTCTCATACTTAATTCTATAAAATACATTTATTGTAAATATAATTTAATATCTAAGTAGGACGGAATAAAAATCGCAATACTTTATTTTAAAAGGCCATATTTTACAGTAGAATTACTGTAATGACATTCTTTTAAATATAATGTCATGTTTATTAAATGATGTTTTCATCAAATCAGATCATTATCAAATTATGAATCTTAATTTAGATTTCGAATAACAAAATTCTATGTCTTGAAAATTACTTTTTTTCTTGATATCATAGCCACAAAATGCAATATTATGAATAGGCGAAAAACAAAGTTCTAAAAAGCTATTTCTAGCAAGAGTAAAGTATTTTCAGAGTAGTTCAGCCATATTATGGAAATAGCTTTCGAGAACGAATAACACACTGAAATCGATGAACTTGAATTTTTAGGACACAATGATATAAAAAAATAATCACTCCGGCAAATTTGTCACTCGGCCATAAAACATTACGTTCCATTAGATTCCATACTCGACGCATTTTTACGGCCTTATGATTAAAATTACTATTATAAAAAAGTAGAATTGGGCTTCAATTTTAATTATTGTATAGTTAAGAAAAAACATTAAATGGTAACAACTTAAAATCTGAAAAACTATTCAGTTTTTAGTGAATACATTGTGTTTTACACAATATTATTAAATAATTCAAGGAGATTCAATTTGTAAAAATATTAATTATTAAAATAGTATTGAATATTAAAAATTTGAATATTTCCATTAAAGTCAAATTTATGTATTTTTTTATATTATTTTGGAAAATTCCAAAAATTTAATGCGTTGAACAAATGTTCTATATAGTTTCTAAATAGAAATTATTTTTATGGTCTTTGTTAAATTATTTGCAGATGATAACAAGCCATGTGCAAATTAATGAATTTGGAAAGTATAAAAACTGCCAGTTACATATTGTGCAGTGGCCCATACTATTAAATTTTCTGCATTATTGAAAAAGTGACTGAAAAATTTGTATCTTATCTTAGTACATGACTAATATGTACAAAAATGTCAGTTACTTTCTTAAAAAGTTAAGTTTAAGTTGAAAAATTTCTTTCTAAATATCAGTATGATGACTTTTCTGCTCATCTTCTCCAAATTTCCTTTCAATTTTTTTTCTAAATCTTCGAGCTTCTACTATGAAAAGTATACCAGCAGTTAAAAGTATAAAACTTCCCACTACAGCTAATGCAAATGACCAACTTAGATCATTGTGTTCCCAATTAGGCATCCAATCCCTGCCATCGCCTCTGGCTCCAAATATTATTGTTGCTATAATACCACATATAGCTGCAAGTGTTAAATTTCCACCAGTTGCCCACAAGAGCAGCAGGTACTTCTCATGCATGCGCGAACAACATGTGTATAATGCTGTTAAGAAACTACCGATCAACAGTAGAGTAAAACATAATGTAAAGAAGAACTGAGTGCCTACGAAGAAATCCGGCAGCAGGATATCATGAATTATATAGTACTCTTCTTCGAAAACCCACCAGCAACCGTAGAATTCGGTATCATATAAATGTCTTGTATCTTGAAATCCATTGAAACAAACTTGCCATAATCCTAAAAGTAAATAAATATTATTAGACTTGTACATTTATTACAAAAGTAACTTATGTTTACAGTGATATATTAACTATTTTACTAGATCAGATAATTGCTATACAACAAGTATTCAATTAACTATAATTAATTTTGACATAATTTTGAAAATAAGTACAAGCTAAAAAGATAAAAAAAGTTTATCTTCTTGACCAATCAAATATTAAGTATGTAATCGACTAGAAAAGAATAAAATATGGTTTCAAAATTTTTGCAAATTTCAATCAAATTAATAAAAGATTGAAAATTAAAAATTTAATAATGAAATTATGCCTCTAAATTTAAAGTAGAATAGTAAAGAGGTAAAATATTTTAAAGAAATTAAAATTCTAGATGACTACAAGCAGTAAGCCAGAAGTGATGAAGAAAGCTGTAATAAAAAGTAGGAGTCTTGATTTATTGTAAAAAACAAAAAAAAAAGCTAGATCTAATGAAAATAGGTAAAATTAATCTTTAAAAATATCGCTCAACACTGTGTTAATTACCAATTTTTCGGAATCTGGGCTTCTCTAATTTGCCGTCGGTCTCGAGCCAGTTGGGTGTGGTAAAGGCAATGAGGATAAACAGAAAGGCAACAGCGGTGCATCCAACCGCGATTTTTCCCGTTCGTGACTTGCCCATGCTGTAGTCCGGGTTGAGCTTATCTCTTGGACCCGCTAAAAAAGGTCCTGAGTTGATCTATTCACTTATTTATCGATAATAATCACAACAATAACAATAAGGAACGGGTAAAAAGAGGACGCTGCTCCGGACTAGGGAGCATTCGGTTTGACGCACACACTGCAGGGCGTTTGGAGCGAGGCGCGGTTGACGTAGTGGAGAAGACTCGACTCACGCTCAAGGCATTCCTTTACTCCTACTATAGGTAGTTGAAATTTTGTCCAGCAGGAGTCCTTACTATGCGACCGTCGGTTCGCATGGACATTGCAGTGTTGTGCGCAAGGTGCAGGAGATCCTATGAAAACACCTGTAGAGGTAGACACCGCTTGCTTATACAAGAGGGAATTTCAAATTTATTTCGTTTTTTTAGCGTCCTAGGAATATTTTGGACTAAATGTGTGCATAAAGTGAATTTCACTTTATGCATCGGAAAATTCGCTTTATGCACAGGCTTTTTGTAAGTGTCTGATGTTTCAAAACACCATTTTATGATGTTTGAATAATAAATCTAGTTTACTTCAAACACTAGCTGCATAATATATGCTCTTTCTTCATTTGTTATAAAATCTTTTTGAAATATTTCAAGTACCTTATAATATAATGTTTGAAAATATTATCAGATATCTACAAAATATGAAAAGTTTTCAAAATTTTTAACAAATATAAACTATTCATCTACAAATGTACAAAAAAAATAATAATAATATAAAAGGTATAAAAAGGTAAAAATGTTTGCATATTTCTCAATAATTTTCGAATAAGTCCATTTTTAGGAATTATACAATTAATAAAAAAATCAGAAATTAAAATTTCTTTACTTTATTTTATTTTATATGTGTATTGTAAATTGTTATATAGTATGGTATATTAGGACAACAGCAAAAATCTTATATTTATTTGATATTCGGGATAAAATACTGTTTCATTTAGACGATTCATTTAGGCGCTTTATGCGTATACGCAATGTCGTCGTTTTGCGAGTATGTGAACACCCCTTGTTATTAATGCAGGGCGCTATTACCAGATCTCATTTTTTTTCGCAAAACTTAATTCCAACGAAATATTTTTTTGGTGAACTATATCGTAGTTTTAATTAAATAAACTAAAGTTTATAACAGAAAGTTTTAAAATTAAAAATTAAGAAAACTTGCTGTTTGCTCTAATTAGGGGCTAGTCTATCGAAGAAGGGACTTGTTGTCTTAAAAAGGTAATCGGTATATGATCATAACTGTCATACCTTTTAAATAGTTCTCTAGAAACGAACTGCTCGAAAGATGTGATTAATTCCGAAAACTAAACTCCAAGACGATTAAAAGTTGTGAAAAAAATAGTCGCCGCACAACTGTCTGTTCCAGTATTTACTAATATCCATAGTCGTACGCAGAAGGTAATAAGTACCGGTAAAAGTACCCGCTCAGTAGAAGAAAAAAAAAAGCAAAGACGGCGGAGTCCGCGCGGCGCAGCGTACCCCGCAGGTAATAGCCGATGCCTCCGTTGGCGGATCGGTGCAAATGGGTCAGTCGCGCTTGAGTCGCGGATGTATTCTATTAAATAGGGAAGGCCGTACGTTGGCGAATAATCCCGCAACGAGCGAGCCTAACGGTATATACGCGCGCGCAAGCGAGCTCGCCTCATCGGAATTCAGACGGGTCCATTGGGTCAGCGTCCAACGTCGCCGTCTCTCTTTCTCTTCTCTTTCTCTCTCTCTTTTGCTCTCTGTATACTTATACGTACATTTACTCGCGGCGCGCGCGAGCCCCACATTTTAGCTTCCGCCTCTCTTTGCGCGCGCTGCTGCGGTTGTTCGAGTTTTCGGTGCTGCAGGCCCCTCAGGGGGTTTACCATCAGGGATGATGGTTCGCTCATTGGGATGTGCGCTTATTATGCTGACCCTCTGTTTACTTTCTAGCTTTCTTGACTGAATTTTTATTACTTTTATGATCAATTTCGTGGATTATTACTTCTTAGATAGTTCAGGGGAGTATCTCTATGTCTCTAATAAAGGCATTTACGCTCGCTGAAGGACCGTGAAATTTATGACGCTATATTCGAAACAGAGTCTGAATGTAAAGATAAATTTGATCAAATTTTTTTTTTAAAGTCAAGGTTTAATTGATGACGTTTAAACTTTCTCATTTCCCACGCACAAATTCCTGGCAGCTTTTTGCGTGAATCACAACAAATTACTCTATAAACATACTTTTAGCTTTTTATATTAAAAAATTTACAGACTTAAAAGAACCATAGATTAATAAAAAATCTTACTTATGAATTGTTAATTTTTAAGAAACTTGGTCATTTTGTACCAAATGATAAAATCTTTTTTTACAGGTAGGGAAAAAATAATAGATGCAAAAAGTAAATTTTTACACATTTTACTAAATAATATTTTGATACTTTATAATTATAATTATTTTTAAATCATACATTTAATGTCAAGATTTTAGTAATCTTGAGTAATGCTACCGTGATAATTTCTGGGATGTCTGTATCTACTAAAATAACAGAATAACAAATTATAATACAAAACTTGATAAGTAACAGTTTATTTTAATTTATGATTTTAACTTATTTAATGGTGAATTATTAAACTTTAATATATTAATAAAAAATTATTATAATTAACAACTATAATTATTTACTATTTCAATAATGACTTACGTAGGTAACGTCTTTTGGATTACTTTAATTACGTGTTAGTACTTACGTTTGTTTGCTAAAAAATATTTTACATAAATTTACAAAATATAATAATAACATATATAACATAAATAATTAAAATTGTTGGGTATTTATTAAAATCATAGTCATAAGTTGTTATAAATTAATTATATTCATAGTCTTGAAAAATTACAAATTATATCTAAAAACAAAGTCTTAATAATGTACAATACAATTATAAGATATAACTTCGTAAACTCTTTAGTCTTTCGCAGTGAGTAGCTAGCTTAAATATTCCAGTGAATCAACTGTATATAAGTACAATGATTACATACTGGAAAAAAAAATCTTGTCAATTAATTGAGCGTTCGCTAAGAAACATCTTAATTAAATTAAATAACATTTACTATCAGAATAAATTTATATTCGCACATATTATATATTAATTCTCTAAATTTCATCAAGACAAGTTTCTTTAGTGTTGGATATTTTCTTGATTGCGAGACTACTTGTACGTATAAAAAACCAAAAGATGAAACTTTCGGCGGTCCTGCTTGGTATATAAAAAAAGTCGAGAAACAATAATTCTGTCAATATGCAAAAAGAATGTTCGTTCGAATAAAATGTCGTAAGCGATTCTCTATGGAATCTAACTGAAAAGCGTCGAAGAGCACGCATCACATAAAAACGGAGAATCGCCGTTGGCTTGTCTGCGACACTTGTAGCCAGGAATCCTCGAAATTCCATCGACTATCCATTCGCTCGACTCGTTAATTCGTCAAACCGTTATATTTTATCGTACAGCTGATTTTTTTTTTTTTTTTTTTCTCGTACCACGTGTACGCGCGCGCATCGTGAGAAGCAGAAGAGGCGCGCGCTCGCGCATATACGTGTATATTTGTGGGTCAAGTGCGCGCATTCGTCTGTATATATACGCGATTCGTTTGCATAAGAAGCCGGCTGGCGCTGTGGTCTCGGAAGAATGCGCGTTTGCAAGGAAGAAAGGATGCCGATCGAAGGGGGCCGATGACTCAGAAAATTGCGCGTATATATGCGATGACGCTCCGACGTCTATGCGGAAGCGCTTTACATACCCGCATGCTCCCTCTTTGTCGGACCGGCCTCCTTCATTACTAATGTGCCTCTGACTGCAGTGTTTATGAGGGAGCCTTCGAGCCCTTTGCCCATGCTTTTCTAATTGGCAGTTTTCTCCTATATCTAGGGATCGCGATTATTCATCCTGTAGGCTTTAATGATGCTACTTGGCTCGTACATTAGATGTTTCATCGAGAAAGTCGATGAATCAGAAGAAAGTTTTTATTGACCTTGACTTTTACATTTCAATTTATTAATCAAACAAAAATATAAAGTTTTTTTTTATTTTAAAAGTAAATACTCATTTTATTAAAAAACTTTCGCTATATATTTTTTTACTCAATTATCCTTTTATTATTAATCGTTAACAAAAGAGCATCGTTAAAATATTTTTTTCATAATTAAACAACAGTTTGTCTTGAAACTCTAAAGGAATAAAAAGCTTCTTTTATACAAATGACCACCCACGCCCAAACCTCCTAAAACTTCGATCACGTATTCACGTCTAACGATCAGAAAATAAATCGAGAAACCGGATTTCCCCAGAATCAATGAATCGATAGACCGGCAATCCCATCTAGCATCCCATAAACCAAGTGATAAATAAATTCCTAAACAAATACAGCCTGCACCCATGACTCAGGCGCACACCTCAGACTCACCGAAATTAACGAGGGCATCACGGGAAAAACAGTTCGATTCATATCTACACGAGAGACGCATGCGTAGCTTCCTACCGAAGCTACGATCGGCCGAGGAAGGCACGACGGCGGCCGACATCTCAGCTGAAAGAGAGGGAGAGAGATAGACAGAAAGAACCGGCTGCAGGACATGTATATATACGTGCGTGCACGCGCGACCGGATTCTTCTTGGGCACTCTTCCTCCTCCTCGTTTTTATCGCTTTATTCCTTCGTTTTTACCTTAGATCCGCTCCCTTCCGTGCACGCTTCTTTCCTACTTTCTTTCTTCGTTCGCCAGTTACCGGTCGTTTATTTTCTTTTATTTTTCTTTCGCGCGAGATTTATAACCTTTAATCGAAACTATACCCAGCTCTCAGCATGTTAATCATTGTATAATACCGAAATGGTCTCGTAACGGATACAAATAATAACGCTTTTTCTATTGTCGTTTATGGGGCACAGCTGTCGAACACTTTCCTAATGCTTATAATTCGTTATTACTGCAGTTTAAATTAAAAAAATGATTAATCTTCAAGTTATTAGAAAAATATAAATCAAACTGTTTGATGATTCTTACAAAATCCTTACGCGGGCACATCGACAGTACTTTATATCAGCGAATCGCAAAATTTAAGCGACTAAAACTTAAAACTACGTCGCAGCGACGTTCGACGCGAGGCTCAACCAAGCCAGCGTCGACGCGCACTCGCTACACATAGCGACTACTCGCGAGAGCAAATAAATATTATTTGGCCGAAACTTGTGCGTTGCGCTGGCGCGCGACTGCACCGATTTCTCGTATAAAAAAAAAAAAAACAAAGCCACATGTTGGTCTATAAATAAATTATAGTGTCTGTCCGTAGGAAAAGTAGCTACATCCTCTGTGCAGCGTTCCTCTCGCAGTTCAGTCCGTTGAAGCCGCGGATATATCGACTCGGCTCTTGCTTCTGTCACAAACACATGCACACTGAAATGATACTTCATCAAGATGCGAGGGCTCGTGCGATGATCTAGAATGGCGGCACCGAGAGCACGTCGGTGGGGGACGACGACGAGGACGAGGAGGCCGGCGTGTTCTTGGGCTTGCAGACGCAGCCGCTCTCGACGAGGACGTAGTCCTGCCCGGTGAGCGTCACCGGCCCCAGGGGAATCACCAGGAACAGGTAGGGCACGTACGTCTGGGTGCACTCGCCGTGCACGATGTCGCACTCTTTCGATCTGCAACAAGCAATGGTCGATGCATGCTCTTTTTAGTCAGGTGGAATAAGAAAAACGCCTTTTTCCAGCCATTTGGAGCAGCTCAAAATTATCAGCTGCTTAAAATATAAGTTTATCATTTAGCGTTATATCATTGTAAGAATTGTATTGATTTTAATCAAATTTTTATAGACTAGAAAAAGTATTCTTTAAATTAAAATAACCTGACAAAGTATATGATGAACCGTTACTAAATAATCGCCAATAGCAAAAGTATAATTTACTACAAATTATTATAATTTCAAAAAAGATATAATATAATCATTTGAAGAGGAAAGGGAAGCACGTATATCCGCAAGAGAGGCTAAAAAAGTCATCCGTTTTTTTGTTAGATATTCTCAAGTGCATTTTTTTTATATGAAATTATTGAAATATGCCATTTATCATTAAGCATCATTATACTTTGCTTCGGCATTCATCTTACATCCTGTTTATTTTCTATAGAAATCCATTTCTTTACATCAATCATTAACAATATATACAAATAATTAATGGAAATGTAATAGTACAAGTTGATAACTCTATATAATAAACTAATTTAAATATTTTTAAGATATTTTTTACAACGATTTAATGTTATAATAATAAATTATCTCTTTGAATATCCAATAATTTTAATTTTTCTAGATTTTATCGTTTAGTAATAAATCGTCTTAACAGTCATATAAGTATTCTTCATTGCTTATTATCTTATTATTCTTATTCTTATTTGATCGATAACATCTATATACAGTTGTAATACTTGTAATATTTTGCGTGGAACTGATCACGATTACTGAGGATGTGTGCCACTAAACGTGACTAATTTTACCTTCGCTTCAGTGTAGGCATCCGATAAATGAAGTTGCTCGTAATAATTTATAGTCACAAATAGGAGCAAATAAAGTCTTTTATTAAGTCTATAATTTTGCAAGTTGTAGCTCGTAGTAAATCAAATCAAGATAAATTAGCTTGTTGCTCTGTATAATATCATTCATAAAAATCATTAAAGTAATTTACATTAACAATAACTATTAGAAAAGAACAAATTTAGTGAATTTAGTCTTTAATTCTACAGATTGAAGACCGAGGAGATCAAATTTATTACAGTAAATTAAAATATTCTTACATTTTATTTATTTATTTTAAACATTCTTTTTATTATTTTATTTTCATTTCTTTCACTTTTACGAAACTCATTAATTATACGAATTGTCACCTCTTTTACTTAATTTCACGCCTCCGATCTTTAGTTCCAAAGTATCTAAATTTGTATGCTCCACTTTCAAAAAATGTTAGACTCCAAAATTACAATAGCCTCTGAAATGACGCATAATCATCAAGTAAAAGAGCCATTCAATTTGCATGTCTGAATCAGCGGCATTTTATTCTAGTTAGAATTTTGAAAAACAAATAGCGAGAACGTCGGCGCTTTCGCTAAAAAAAAACGAGCGATTGAAAAAGAAAACGGTATATACATTGCTTGTCTTGTGAATTGAAGCTTAAGCTGGGAGGCCGTAGGCGAGCTCGGCGGTCACGTGCAGAGGATGATTTTTAGGAGCGGCCCAGCGAGCGTAAGGACGTGATTCCTCGCGGCGTGCGCTTGTCTCTCGCGCATAGAAGCGAACCAGATTCCCCAAAAGTGGATTGAGCTCCTAGTTTTAACCGGCTCGACCTACTGCGCTACATTACCGATGCGATTTTTCGATAAGACCGAAGCCTAGGGCAGACGAGCCTTTTATTTTAATCGCCGCCGCTTTGCTACGTTTTTCGTTTATTGCTTTTATGATTTACGCACGTTTTTATGGCCAATTCTTGCGGATTCATTGTTTTGTTAGTGCTGCTTTTTAGACGATTTAAAGGCTTTTTGGTTATTTTAAAACACTTTAGAGATCGTAAAAGTTAATTAATCGTATAAAAAGTGAATTATATTTATGAGTCATAGAACTTATTAAAGTTTTTACAGATATAAATTGAAGAAAATACCGTGAGAGCCTTTTAAATACTCAATATCATAAAATAAAATGGTTATAAGAAATATATACTCACTCGCAAACTTCAAAGACGACCTGTTGGAGAAGATCCGGAAATTTTTGGACGATCGTCACGGGTTGGCCACTCGTTAAGCTAACGCCGTACATTGGCGCCGTCGTGTTATACCTCGTCTTGCAAAGCCGTGACGGCGAGCCGCACGAGTCCTTTGATGAAAATGACCGAGCTGTGTAAAGAAACATTTTTTATTAACGCTTTATTACCTTAACTTTTGCTTTTTATTATAGATATACCTATACGTCAACTTTTTTTAATATTTCCAAGACATTTTTTCGTTAATTTATTTTTATTCTTTTCAAACAAATCTCTTTCTGCTCATTTTTTCGAGTGAATAAATTAAGTTTGAGGATCTTAAATATTAGTAAATTGGCACAGTCTTTATGGAATTAAAATAAGCCAAAAAAAGTATTTATATAAAGGCAAGGCAAGGTGCATTCCGGACCCAGCGAAAGTTCTTAATATTTCGACATAATAATAGAAGGCTAATAGAGAAAATCGGATAAAAACTCAGCGGTTCGGCAGCCCCTTCATCGCCCAGACTCTCGTCAACCGGTCATCAATTCGCCGCGCATGAGACTGGTGTAATTGCTGATATTATAATATACAAGCAGCAAAATGACCCACTGGACGCGAATATCCATTGAAGCTTTTCACGCGGCCTGCGGTCGCAGAAAAAGCAAGAATCGGCAAACGTTTGCTAAGCGCTGCGCGCTGTATTAGCAGCAGCAATAAATATACACGCGCAGTGTAAACATCGAGTCGTCGCTGTGCGGCGGTGGCGGCGAGTCTCGATTACTCGCGCGACGAAAGGCCGCCGCCTGTGCGCCTGCTCTGTCCCGTTATCAGGAGAGCGCGCAAGCCGATAACTGTATTGGCCTCGCAGAGACTCGCCCGCTGCTACACTTGGCTTTTACGTCTCGCCAGTTTTTTCCTTTTTTTTTACTTTCTTTTTACTTATATATACATGTATATGAATCGTTTGTCGCGCGAGGGTGGATGTGTTGCTCGGTTAATAGTCAGTATTGTCAGTGCCTGCTGTTATAGAACTACTTAATGGAGTAGAGTCAAATGTAGAAATAGCGGAGTTGGAGGTACAGTCGCTTGCAATCACGGATAATGCGCTTATTTGAATGTGGCTGTTGAACGCTGTTTTGAATTGTTAAAGTCATTTTCTCGTGACGGGAGTTACAAATCTATTGCTAAATGCGTGAGTTGAAGTTCTATGAGTTTTCTTCTAGTGCAGAGGCCTATTTTCCTTTCTTTATAACATAGTAATTTATAAAAGAAATATGAATCCCAAATAAAAGTATTAAATAATTGGTACTAAAATGAAAACGTTTTTTATCATTATTCTAGGAAAGTAATTTTACTTGTTTTACTGATATTTTTAGGACTTGCAAATAATAATATTTTTTACGTATATATTTATAATCAGATTTTTAAGCAAAGTGTTCCAAGTACAAACATTGAAATTACGACTATTTTATTCGAGCCATAAAAGTTTTTTTTATATCTATAATTTAGGTTCGAAATAAGTACTTATTTTGTAAATTAGTCCGTTCTGGTTGAGTCTTAAATCAAAATATTCAATTTCATGGTTTGATACTTAAGTGTTTAAACCGTTCAATTGGAGAAAAAAAAATGAAAACTTAACATTCATTATTTAGCTAAAAAAGCAATGTTCTCTTCAATTGCATATATACGAGGCAGCATGTAAAGTAATCAGCAAAGCAATGCCTCGATTTATCCGCAGTTTATCTTCTGAATCCGCAGGAATGATGAAAAAAGGCGCGTTGGGCGTCTGCGCTCTTGCGCATAATACTTATGAGAGCTGCTCCTGCGCTCTCAGCATTCGAGGTCAATTTGCGCGATCTTGAGCGGCTGTGCAGCCGCGCCCCGCGACCGAAGAAGCGACTCGTCGGCGGGCACGCGAACCGGGTTTTCGTGTCATAAGGACAGGAGCGCGCGCTTGCCGGTCGGTCCCCGCTCTCCGTGCCCCCGCTAAAGGCTGCGCGCACGCTGGGAATCCGGCCCCCTTCAATTTTCAATCGCCCGCGGGGGAAGCGAGCGCCTAACTCCATGTGCGCCTTTTGCTCCGGACGTTACGTCTGCTCAACGCGCGCTCCGCAACGTTCTCCTTTCTCATTATCTATACATATAGCCTGCGAACTTGGACTTGAACTTTAAGAGCGGCGGTTACTTATTTTCTTTTTTATTAAATATCGCTGTTGTGTAATCTGAGAGATTTATGAGAGTTCTAAGTATGTCGTTTTGATGGAATGCGTGAACTATGGTCCGAGAAATCTTGCGTAGTTTTGTTAATCCTCAACGTTCTTGATAATTTGATGTGTGGCATACTTGTTTATTGTTAAAAGTATTCATCGTTTATGTTGTTATGCAATTTTTCGTAACACGCTTATAATACACATTTTTCTATCCAATTCTCAACTGATAGACGTCTCGCAAAACTCGGACCTGATCTACTTTCAACCACTCAATCAGAATCTCAGCAAATCAATTTGCATACTCGATGAGTTGGCCGTAATATACCTATTCAGTTTTTTCTTGCACCGAGTAAACCTCGGGATTGACAATTACGTCAATCAAACTTTTTATCGAACTGAAAGCTCGTCCGGAGCACTGCAGGCCTTGTATACGTTGCCGGTAAATTCGTTAATGATCCATTTATCAGCTCGAGGCAGGATGCAAGGAGGTCAGAATTTTCGTAAGAATAAAATTCTCATTTTTACCGCTCAATAACTTTGCATCGTAAATTAAACGGACTTTGCGTATAAAATTTCAAATCGCTTAACTTCAAAATTTACCTCCTTCAAGCGCATCGAAATCGTTAAATATATCTCTAGCGCATCGCGAAAATTGCATTGTACCACAGCGAGTCCTACTTCGTGCATGCCCCCGAGCAACAGCTCTTTCTCCCCCTCTCTCTCTGTCTATTGAAAGCTCGATCGTTCTCAAAAATAAATTGCAAGGAGGTCAAGTAAATTTGGATGTCCGATCGGCATTGGAGCTGCAGGACGGGTCAAGCGTTTTTGTATCGATCAAAGAGAGGTCATGACGGCCAATGAATAGAGAGAGTTAGGAAAAGGTCTTACCCGATCTGGAGCTGGCCGCTATGCTGTAATCGCCCTGGGCCGCCTTGTAGTTATTGAGGAGCGCCTGCCTCGTCAATTCTGGATCTATCGTGCGCGGCTGGAAGTGTCGTGCCGTCCGGCTGTTGCCCGACCAGCCGCTGCTCTTGAAATTACGGTTGATCGCTGCACTGAAAAAAGTTCACCGCTCTTTTATTGAATATGTATATTATGTACGATATTGCGATCGGGATTTAAATGCTTATAGAATTGGTATATAGTTTTGCCGGTTGATATCGCTAAGCAGTTTAGTTTAGTAATGTTACTCGTTATTCAAGATTCTATAGGCTTCTTAAGTGAGAGTTATTTTAATGGCGCTGTTCTATAGAGTGAAATCACGTTTATAGACAGGATCTAATTTTGTAAATTAATATAAGACAGTCGCGTCACGATTGACCCACAAGATTCCGAGGTCTTTGCTAATGAAGTAGAAGGATAGTAAAGTAAAAGTAAGTAAGAGTGCATTTTTACAAGAGCAAATTGCTTTTTCAAGTATAAATTTATGAAAGTAACGACTCAAAAATGTTTATATACCAATTTTCAATAGTTTACTATCGTATTAACAAAATTGCTTGAATGAGTAACGTAGCGATTACCAAGCTGTGCAGATTTGAAGAATTTCTCGAAAAATTATTACTTTAACAATATTAATACCCCGCCGTAAAATTGCTAAAAAATGATTTCTTATAAAAAATCTTGATTATTTTTTAAGCCTTTTCAGCATGAATAACCAAGAACTGACTCACAGTAATAACACATACTCGTAGGACATACTACCAGTTCATATTTTTAAAAATTAGTAAACTAAGAACTACATAACTATAGGTCTATGCAAATAGATGCATAGAAATGATTTTTTATAAATCGTTCTCATTTCCACGCGTCTAAAAGCTCATCATCAGCTACGAGAAGACAAGCTCTCGTTAATTCGTATACTCACGTGGGATACTGCATGTTGTTGGGTCCCAGGCAGTCGGTGGAGTCCGTGAGCGCATCGCCCCAGACATACTTGAGGCCCAGGCCGGTACCCTCGCACCTCTTGGCAGCTCGTGCCGTCGTCAGCAACGCAGCCAGCAACGCCGCCACCAGCAGCAACCTCGAACAGACCGACATCTGCGCACACAAAATCAGAGCGTTTTCGCTTTTTATTTCGCCGCCAAAGAGCTGTGTACAAGCCTCGAACCTGTTTTCGTCGGCGGGCCGAGGGCTTTGCTTTTTTCGATAAATCGGCAGGTATTTTTGGCCTCGGTGCGCGGGCCCGCGTTTTTGCGTCGCCTGGGAATACGCGCACGATTTTCGACTGCCTCGTGGCTCGAGGAAAGGTTGGCGCGTTTCGGGGTATGCTCTTGTTTAGGAGATGTATTTTCAAAGAGTTTTTAAGAAATGTATGAATTCTTTGAAATAACGGATAATACTCTATTACTATAGGAAACAGTATTCGAACACTAATTTTTTTTCATTAATTCACGCACTCACGTAAAGTTATTACTTGCGGAATTTAACAATATGCCTTACCAATATGCATAAGGTTGTTTACTCATATTTTTAATTATTTAATTTTTAAATTGTTTTAAATATTTTTTAATATTTTTTAATATTTTTTAATGCTAAAACTTTTTTATTACATTAGTATACAGTAGAATCCTAAAATTTTCAGACTATTATGATTGCCATTTAGATTCTAATTGTTACCCGCGATTTCTATCTTATTCCGGAGATCAAGATAACTTTTAGGCTCTGTGTAACACAAAATTTGCAACAAAATTCCAGAACTTTTTTTCAGCTGAACCTTTTCATTTAATTTTTTACTTATCACAAATATTTTTTGAAAATCTTGTCCTAAAATATTTCATTCAAAATTAGATCTGATTATTCTAGGCATCTACGAATCAAGTTCCAAATATAAAATCTCAGAACACAAGATTCATATATATGAGAAGTCATATAAAGCTAGCCAGAACAGCACATCGAAAAACATAGCTCTCCTCGCGATGAAACGTCGCAGTGCTGAGGAAGCTCGCAATTTCGCGCTCAGAAAGCCTGCTGAATTTCCGAATTCCCGTTACGTAGCGCACCTGCGGAGCCCAGCTACATCAGTGACGAGGGAGTAGCTTCATCAAGACGGTAATAGAGAGATAGAGTCTTGGTATGTGGAAAAATTGACGCTTCCACGAGACACGTATATATGTAGTAATGCGTGCGTGTATTCTCGAGACGCGGTTAATTGACTTCGTGGACTCGAAGACGAGTTCCGGCCGAGGTGCGTAGGAGCGCGACACGCTCTACGCTGCTCTGTGGACATAGCGTTTTCTTTATTGGCATAACCTTTTTGCAAGCGATTCAAGGTTTTTTGCAAGATTTGTCGATAGGAATTTCTTATTAATTCATCATGTGTCTTATTTTATATATCTAGTTTTTATTATCTATTTTATTATATGCAATTTTTAACTCGTATATAAACAAATAAGTATTTAAAATAAGATGTGATCTTAGAAATAATATTTAATTGTTTACGAATAAATTAAAATTTTTAATTATTTTATGTTTTGATAGTTATTTAGTTCTTTTGACGACTCTGAATTATTAATTACAGATTTAAATTGCTTAGCTTATCATAACATTAAGCAATATAGATAAAAAGTAAAATAGTGTAATTGTAAATTTGTTAGTATAATTAAGTTCGATGCACACCATACAGTTAATTAAAAACTCTTAAATCTGTACGGTAAATTGAGTCAATGTAACTTGTGATTGAAAATTACAAGTATTAAAAAATTGTCGAAAAAGGCGGAAAAAAAATCGATAAACATGCAGTTTTCGCTGTTAATTTTGGGTTTCTGGGTTGCGATCCACATAAATTCCGTTATATCGTGTGGCACGAGCGTGTGTGAACAGCGAAGACGAAGTGCTACAACGAAACGAGTGAAAGCGCGCGTAATGCAAGAAAGGCAGGCCAATTTTCATTAACAGTATTAACGCATAATCTTGCTCCGAATTTCTGCCTACTTCCGGACTGTCGAAAATCCATAGCCGAATTTTTGCACGTCCGCATAGCCTAGAAATTTCATTAAGAGAAATTTTTTCGATGCATGAACTTTACGCTATAAAATCGATTAATGATGAGCAGTAACGGACTGATGAACATTATTTTTTATTTTATAAACTATTTATGATTTTTATAATTTTTTGTGATAATTCAGAACATCTAATTAATTTTAATTTTAACAAACTAAATGAATCATAAACTGTCAATATGGTATATGAATAAAGAAATAAATGCGTGTTTGAAAGTTTTGAAAGGCGCAGAAAAATGCAGGCAACGCCTTTGGAGTGCATTTAGCCTATCTAAAAATGTCTGACTAGACCGTGTACATTTTCTACTTATTAAATGCGAATATACCTAGCGGTATGCATATGCGGGTAATGTACGATATTTTCTGTTTATCAAAGCTGACTTTCTTTTATTTAAGTTATTATTAACTTAGCACTTTTCTTTTTCGAATTATAATGTTTGAATATGTTATTAGCGTGTGAATCTCAAAAAAAATTTTATACATCTTTTAAAATCATCATTCCTTCTTAATCTCCTTTTCTCTGTTCGTTCATAAGCGGTCGTTGCACTTTTATCATATTTCTAGTTATTGTTTTTTTTTTTACGGTTTTCATATTACGCGAGCGAGAAACGCTAACCGGCTCTATCTATTAATACACCGGTTAAGATCTTTTTCCTCTTATTATTTAGTTCATCATACCATGACAGCAATTATAAGAGATACATTACAAGTGCGTGGTACGATGTAATTAAGTGCGTTGCATAAGCTTTGAAGAGTTGAAAATTCGAGTAATTGAATGATTAATGGTGGTAACCGGATTAATATGTTAAAATTTTCAAGTTCGCAAACACGGTAACTGTTGTGTATTCTCGCTTTAACTCAATGCAGATATTACTGTAAAATAATGAATGAATGCATGAATCTTCAATAAATTAAATTTTATTGTGATGAATTTATTAAACATTTTTTTTTAATGGTTTTATAACGGGTAAAGCTCGGAAGGTAGCGTTTTGTATTTTTATGCAGCAACTTTAAAGAAGTGAGTTGTAAACATTCGACTCGCGCCAACTACGTACTATATTGCCTCGCAGTGACATAACAAAGCCCGCTAAAAATTCCTAACGTCCTCCCCGGAGAATGCCCGTGGCCCGTTCGCTCATTATCATATCCGCGCCCATCTTTCTCCTCGTGCTCCTCTTCCTTGAGCTTCGTACATAATCCCCAAACAAAGGAAAAAAACCCAGCTCTGACATTAAGAAAAAAAAGAGAGATAAAGCGAGAAAAAGGAAAAAAAAAAGAAGATACGTATAGGCAGGAGCGGAGCAGTAGCATGATGGCTTGCTTGCGGCGTGACTAAACAAAAGAGAAGGCGAGAGAAGGAAGGAGGAGGAGGAGGAGGAGGAGGGCAACAACCGTCTCAGCTTGGATTTCGGTTAATTTATGCGCGAGCGCCCGCGAGAGCTTGGGGACCCATTATCCAAGAGCGCAGCCTTGAATGCTCGATTTCCTAGAAGGTACAAAGGAGCGCGAGGAGTCGGGCTTGTATACATATACATAGGAGCAAGAAAGAGAGAGAGAGAGAGAGAGAGAGGCGCTGGAAGGCGCAAGGCTGGTCGTTGACCGTAACAGGTGTCATGGACCGCTGCCGCACGCCACGTGAATCGCGCGCTCGCGCTCGCGCTCTTGACATTCGAGCGGAGACTCACGCAAGCTTGTCTCTCTCTCTCTCTCTCTCTCTCTCTCTCTCTCTCTCTCTCTCTCTTTTTCTCTCTCTGCCAGAGACAAATGCGTGAGTTAGCTGAGGAAAAATATTGTGGATGACGAGAGAGAGAGAGAGAGAGATAGCTGAGGACGAGATTTTTGGAGGCTTTTGATAGCGCAACGAATTGTCAATGGAATGGAGCTTTATTTTTCTAATTATTTTTTGTAATGTTTATACTCATTTTTAATGAATTTTTTTATATTGCAAGTATTAGCAAATGATTTAACAAGAAGCCTATGAAATTTTTAATCGTTTATAAAAAAGGCACATTATCAAAGTGTGCCATACAGTAGAAACAGACAAATACGGTAAGACTTATTAGCCATAACCACATTCATAATTAAAGACTTGAATGGTATACCTCCTAAAAACTGAGATGCAACGACAGCTTTGAAATTTAGAGTCAATTCCAGCAGAGTTCATGAAAAAAGTAGTAAAAAATTATGAGACATTACGTAAAGTGAAGAGCCTCGGCTCTTCAAAGTGAAATTTTATAACGATAATGAAGTATAATTCCGATGAACTAAAAGTCTATCACGGCATGTCTAATCCACGTACGCTCAGAAAGCGTAGACTCCAGGCGAATCAATAAAATCGAGACTCTCAAAAGTGTCCCAACACAAACGAACTTGAACCTGAAGCTCAAGTCGTGAGCCTTTTTAACGAGCTTAGCCTGATTACGAAAGTTCACATAACCAGGCGGCGGCCTCATTTCCAGCTTTACAATCCCCATCGTCTCATTAGTCTCGGGGATGTGTTTACACGAATCCGTCGATGCTCGTTACGCCACACACACACACACACATATATATATATCTATCTAGCCTGCTGCAATTTCGCGCTCGCCTCGATTTCACTGTGATGCGCGCTCCTTGCTCCCAAGTTTCACCTCTCGACGAGTCCGCATCATTAGCAGCGCGCAAGGCAAAGAAAGCCCGCGCTGCTGCTTTCTTCCGCGGCGCGCGGATTTGGAGCAGCCGGTAGTAATTTTCTCCTCATTTTTAGCGTTACTCAACCGTTATGCAAGCGAGACGCGATTAGACGCTTCTAACACGCGAGCGTGCGAAAGCGTTTATTAATTGATTATCGGATAGTCTTAACGAGCTCTCTTACACGCGCGTTAGCCGTTCCGGCTGTGTCTGCGGCCGATTCCTTTTTATGAATGGAAGCACCTGCGTTTTCTGGGATATATGCTAGTTAGTATAGATTCAAAGCTTCGTTTCGGATTTTTATGGATTTATATCTGTTTGCTACAAGAATATATTGTAAGAATAGTCCCTTTTCCTTTTTTTTTTTAAATTGAAATTCCTTATTTACAGCTATGTACATAAGAACAATGAAAAATTGTCAAAGGAACAGTTGGTGACTTTACGTTTGCTTTTCACGAGACAACCATGCGTCAAAATGACAGATAATTACCGCTAGTTGTAAATACTAATTTGACATACACGCGTTGCTTTACTTTTCATTTTATGCCGTTTACCAAAGACTTGCCTTTTCCTCTGTCACATGAAGTTATGCATCTTTTCTCCACAGTAAATTTTTACAACAAAAAAATATCAAATACATCACTTATTTTTTTGAAAAGAAAAAAAAAACAGTTTAATCTTCTAGCTGGCTATGCTTGGGCAGAAATAAGGATTAAGCCCAGGTTTTTTGAGAGTGAAAACCAGAGCGAAAAATTAATCAAAGTAAAAGCGCGCCGATTGCGCGACGCAATGGAACTCGCACTTGCCGGGCGACACACATATGAAAAAAGTTTCTTCGCCAAAAACAGAAAGTATAACAAGACGACTTTCATTCGCGGGGCGAAAAAAAAAGTCGGCCCGCTTATGCTCGGACGTTTCCACGCCGCATGGAAAGGAGATAAGAGACGGATCTGAGAAAAAAGAAACGAAGATGCACTCTCTAAAACTCCTCGACGAAGGGAACTCGATGACTTAGGAGAGATCTGGGTCAAAGCAGTGAAAATGCAGAGCCGACCTTTTTGAGGAAAAAGTTTTCCGCTCAAGTAAAAGAGAATCGTTTGTCTTAAGTGATTCTTAAGAGGAAATCGGTTGGACCATGTTTCTGCCTATTCAGATTCAGCCAGACTAGTTAGATTCACATTAAAGAGCAGAAAACTGCAAGTCGAAAATAAAGTGGCGAAGGCTCGTTAAGTAATGCAGGATGAGGAAGCGAGCATCTTGCAGCCGAGTCTGGCTTGTCGCGCGAGCGCTTCCGTCAACAGCTCGCGAGCGCGTAACATTTTACGAGCTCCCCTTAACGCTGAACGAGCGAGAGAGCCGGCGCTCAAAGTCACGGGGAGCAGAATTCCGGATTTTCGCACGCAAGTCACGCTGCGCTAATCACGAGCGATGCTGCGGATAATTGCCGGCGCGCGATCTCTCGACAATCGCGAGCTGGCACTCCATCTCGATCTTAGGCGCAGAGGCTGCTGACTCCATAACGGATCGGCTGGCCGCTTGAATTTTGATAAGCGAGTCGCGATTCTCCGCGTGACTGAGCGCTCGGATTTTAACTGGGGAGAAGGAGGGGAGAAGGAGGCTTGCAATGATAAATTGATTTTTCAGTTATTGAAAACTGGAAATTAACTTGCTACTAAATTATGTTCTCTTTTTTTTTAAACTACATAGCCTGATATTACATGAGTATGATAATTTTTTATCTTTTACGGCGAATAAATTTAAAGCGAGTGAAAGGATTTCATTCATGAAAGAAGTGTTACAGAAATGACGTCATGGTAAGATGGGACCAGGAACTGCAAGATATTTTACTTTTATAGTACACTTTAATGTTGTAACTTTTAATGATGGTTTTAATTAAAATGATTTATTTAAACTCGAGTTCAAAGTCGTTAGCCGAACGTAATTCTTTTATGCTATACACTGTTTAGCTAAAATTTAGCCGCTAATTTTCCATTTAACATTCAATATTCAAATATAAATCACGCAAGAAGAAACTTAACTTGAATTTATGTTCTAATTAGGCATATCTGATATTCAAGTAGATTATTTAATAATTTATAAATGAGGCGAATACTGATGAGCTGGCTCCTGTAATAAAATAAGGAAGTACACATTTTAAAAGCGAATAAGTGAACGTGAAAAAGCGAGGAGTTGGGTACTGATAGCAATGCAAAAGTATGTGACTAATTCGCGGAGGTAAATTAGAGTCTGTTTTGAGTTAACGGAACTAACGGGTTTTCAATAAAAAGACTACCTTTTCATTGCCTTTTTATTTTTCATTATACCCTCGTCTTCCATCTAGAGGAATGAATCTGCGATTAAAATAATTAATCCCGCCTCAAAGCAACTAAAACATCAACACTCACCAGTTAACTTTAATTGCAACCCAAAGCAAAAAAGCCAAAATAAAAAAAAACCAGTATAGGAATCAAAGCGCGAACAGTAGTAAGTCAGCGTAGTGCACGCCTCGTCAGCTCCCAAGTACAGAGTATCGCGAGCGCATACCTCCGGCTGCAGCCGGTCGTATATGTATCGGCACGGGCTCGTTTCGATTTCACGCAGGCCCGAAAAAGCGATTGGTCCAGGTGGCGGCGGCTCTAACGGTATAGCCTTCGCGGCGGTGCGCGCATTAGGCCGGCACATCCGAAAAAGCGTGCAGTTAACGGTATAGCAGGTTTCGGCGGGGCCTTTCTTCTCGATGAATTATTGTCTCGCGGTATGCGAGATGATGCCGAGCTTTTCTCTCGCTCTCCTCCCCAAGCGCGCGGCGCGATATAATACGGCCGCATTGCGTAATACTAGAGACTATAGCTTCGCCTGGCTACTTTGATCTTGAGGATGCTCATCGGGTGTTTGAGAGGTGCTTTCATATAATGTCTGTTAGCGCCTGCGGAGCGCGAGCCGTGAAAATTAGAGGAGGCTAAGCGCAGAGCGAGTCAAGGGCTTGCTTTGTGCGGCTAACGTTTTGCTTTTTACAGTTTTTAATTCCGGCTGTTTTGCAGGCTCGGCTGGCGCTCTTATTTGCTTTTGTTTACGAGCTAAAGTAATTCGGCGGTTTGAGCTATGGTTCATTTACCGATTTCTTTGAAATACACAGCTTTATTTAGTTTATTTATACAAGTTCAGTTGCAATAGTTTACTGATTTCGTGTTTAATGAGCAAATAATTACTCACTGATAAATTTGAAGAAAGAAAAAATAATATTTACTTATTGGAAGGTAAAAGAGCATCGGATAAGAAGATGAATGATGATGTTTGAAAAAGCGCAGGAAGAAGAGAAGCCCGCAAGGAGCAAAAGCAAAGACAATCGGAAAAAAGTCCCCTGGCGATGCCGATCTCCCGGCGGAGGCCGGCCTGCGCCCGAGCCTGAATTCCGATACGCAACTACACGCGCCTCAACACAGGTATATATACATATAGAGGGACTCGAACTCCAAGTCAGATATATCGGCCGATCATCGTGCCGGATAATCCCAGGGGGGCAGCGAGAGCGCAGAGCTCTCTCGCTGCAGCCTCCCGGCGCGGCGAGCCATTTCACGGACGCCCTTTTGCTCGCTGTACAGCTGCACACCGAGGAAGATAATCGGCCCGAGCAAGAAAGCGCTTTTCTCCGCGCGCCTCCGGCGATTTTATCTCGGGCGCTTAGCTGGGCTTATTATGCGCTTGTCCGACCCCGTGTTCCGAGGTTAGATATCAAGCGGCACAAGCACAACGAGGGAAGAAACGACGACTACATTTTGCGGGGGGAGCTGCTTTTCTCGGGCTAGCTTTTTCTTCTACCGCCGGCTCGTTTTGAGGTTTGAATTTAATTGGACGCTTGCTGTGGACGCGGTACCGGCCGGACTGGATATTTTTAGCTACGATGAAACTAGGAAGTTGTTGCGATGGAAGGTTACTTACTTTATTAAAATTAAGGAAAAGGCTTTGCTCAGGCTACTTCGGGTGGAGAAATTTTTATCAAAAGTATCGTAACATGTTCATATACTTGATTGGGAAAAATTTCTACTAAAGAAATTTGGTTTAGCAATATTTGAAGGTAATAAATTTTATTTTATTTATGTTGTTAAGTATACAAATAAAATTAATAACTTTGACTTTAGGCCGCGATTGCTGAACGACTAATTAACACTAGCTGTTATGAATTTCCTCACGCATTTCGACAAATCTATGTTTAAAAAATACTAATTTCTTATTTTTAATTCAAACTTATATTTTTACTTTTAAATACATAAAAAAATTCGTCTTTGTTTTACCTTAATTTCTACGAAAATCTAACATCGTTGCGCGCTCTTCCCGTTTTTGTACATACGATTAAAAGTAGTCTTATAAAAACTAGAAACTCACCCTGAATAATTCTATCCTCGTCATAATCTCGAACGCTTCCACGCCTCGATTAGCAGTTCTCGGCACTTTCTTCCTCTTTCTGTAGCGCGCAACACCCGGTCAGACTCGTCGGAAAATCGGCCCCAACTCCAAGTCGAAATTCTCTCGCAATATTAAAAAATAAAAAAAAAAGTAAAAAAATAAAATAAAACGAGGGAATGTTTGGCAAGAGCAGGTAAGTGGGTCACACGGCTGCCTCGCTCAGTAATGTCATGTCACACTGCACCGGCGTCTATCTCGTCGATTTCGTCCTGCGTGGCTTGAGTATATATGCGCCGGAGCAGCTCCTCGCAGGTGGCTGTCCAGAGGTTGACTGGTAGGAAGTGCGAGCGCTCACGTCAGCCGAGGCTTAGGCGCGCGCTCCACTCTTTCTCTCCCCCGGTGTGTGTATACGCGTACGCGCGCGCCTCTCTCTCTCTCTCTTTCTCCCATTCTCTCTCTCTCTCTCTCTCTCTCTCCTCTCTCTCTGTCTCTCCCCTGATGCGAGAGAGGACGAACGTGAACCGGCTGCGCCGACGGGAGAGAGGGACCCTAAACCTGCGCTCTTTCTTTCTCTATAACCGCGAGCTTGACGTTCCTCTTCGCCTACTCTTCGCGGCCTCCTCGTCTTTTCCTTTTCTCTAAATACTCGCCTATGCGCGCTGCGCCGGCTCGGGTTTTTTCTTTTTTTTCTCGCGCGCAGGCCAGGCGGCTTCTTTATTACGGCTCGTTATCGGCCGAGCCCTTTTATTTTTCTTCCGCGTGCTTTCAGCTGCTCTCGGACCTCGCTGCGGGTTTTCTGATAAGGCCGATAAGGGCTGTTTGAGGAATCGGATCGAGCGCTTGAGCGCAGGATTCTACTCGCGTCTTGCGCTCGATTATTGATATATGAATTGTTTACTCTTAAATTCTTTTGTTTTTTTTTTTAATAATGTAAAAAATGGTTAATTTTAAAGGAATATAAAGTTATAATAAAAATAAAGTTTTGAGCACCTTATTTTAACGCCGAATTGACGACCAAAATGTTCGCTAATACTACTTTTGAAAATTAGCATTTTTTTAAATTTCTATTCGTTTTTCTCTTAATTAATCATATTAAAAGTAACTAAAGTTTATTATAGAGATCGAAACGGCTAAAATGCATGAATCCAAAGTAAATATTACAATTAAGTAAGAGGTACTTACACGTTTTGTTCTTCATCGCGTCAAGAGTATGTACAATATCAAATTTGGTTAAAAATCTTAAAATACAATAATTTTATTAATCTATGAAAAACTTTTTAATTAAATTAACGCTTTAATTAAATAAAAAATTTGAAATTTTTATTTATTAATTTTAGTCATTTAATGTTCAAAATATTAACAATTAACAAAATTATTAAAATTTTATTTATCGAAGATTAAAAAATATATTATATTTAAACTTCAGAAATGACTGCATTGAAATAAGTAAATAAAATTGTTGTGATCAAATAAAGTTAACGAAAATTTTGAATTGTATAAAAGTCTTAAAGTATTGAAATATTGAAAATTTTCAATTTATTGTGACTGAAGTACATAAGAGTATCTAAGGCGGTCAACCCAATGCATTATATTTTTCGCAACAGCGTGGCCGAAAGTGCAAACTTTCCGCCCTAACCTCAAACGGAAAGTTCGTAATTTCGGCCTCGCTGTAACGAAAAATAGTATATGCAACACGGGAGTAAACAAAGAAAGCCTCGGATCGCATGTTTGTCGACAATTTCCATGCGATCCGGGACTTTCTTTATTTTTCCTCCCTAGGTGCGTAATATACTATTTTCCACACGGCGTCCGGGAAGTTTGTTTTCCCGCACGCTTTCTCGTGCCGGAAGTGTACCATTCCCGTGCGGGAAAATACATGACATGCGGGAAATTTCACTTCCCGCACGCCATGTATTTTCCTGCACGTTTTAGAGCTGTGCAGAAATCAGAACACTTCCCACATGACAAATCGTACGGAACGAACTTCCCACACCTTGTATGAAAAAATAATGCACGTAACACGTGCAGGAAGTAGGTGATCTCGCACGGGTATTTTTATCACCCTTGCTTCGCTCGGGCGACAAACTACACCCGTGCGGGAATCACCTAATTCCCGCACTAGTTACGTAATGTACTATTCAGCCTTGTTTGGGCGTTTGCGTCCGAGTGAAGCGAAAGTGTTAAGACCACACAAGGTTGAAATCATTTCCTCGCTCATTTATCGAACCATATTTTTTGATACGATGGGCACAAATCGTATGCTAAATCTTGCTTTATGCACGTCATATCAAAATAGTACATTTAGATACTAATAGTGACATTTTGCGCACGTCCTGCATTTTTTGTTTGTCTGTACTTTTGGGCATTTCTTAAGTTTTGAGGTTAATCCTTAAGATTTAAACTATCATAAAATCAAAACGTATTAATTTAATATATTCATTGTTTTATTATTTATTTAACTTGCTTTGTATTATAAATGACTTTCACAAATAACTTTATAAGAAT
>UELX01000800.1:0-60566 GCA_900480035.1 Eupelmus urozonus
TGGGGGAACATCGCGAGCGAGAAAAAGGGGAAGCGGCCTTATTGAGAGGGGGCCTATTGGGAGGTTGGACTGTAGTTGTGTTTAGAACCTAAATGAATTAGCAAAAACGTAAACTTCAATTCGTTATTATCAACTAATATTTCATATATTGACGTTAATTCGACTTTAAAGTTATATAAGGATAGAAATGGGAACTGAATTTTTATGTTGAATCAAAGTTAGTCCTATCATTTCATTTTCTGCAGAATTTTCGAAACTTTTATATTATTTGAAGTTAAAAACACCATTGAAGTATTGTGTGAATTGCTCGTAGGACATTATCTTAATCCTGTAAAAAATTTCGAAGGCCAAAGTTTACCAATTTGGAGCTATTAATTCTTAAAGTTGCGATTTTTATATCATTATTTAGATCTTATGGAGAGCCGTTCTAAAATAAACAACAAATCCAATTCAATTTTTCTTCTAATTTCTTTCAAAAACAAATAAATTAAAAAAAAGTATAATTCAAAATCTTACAAAAATTTAATAAAAGTTACTTTTACTTATTTTAAGATTTTAAAATTACAACCTATAGCCCATTTTTAAAACATCTATACCGTGGTATTTAAAAGTAATGCAAAGTTTTTCTTTCATATATTTTTTATATTTTGCATTTTCCAAAAAGATTATTTTTTCAATACTCTTATACTCTTAATAATTGGAGTGTCACGATGAATCGAAAAATGGGGAGTATTGTTTCATACGACGAAATAGAGTGGGAGCAGCGCAATTTACTGCCTTTCTTCATCCATGATGGTATATCTATCCAATATGTTGATAAAACAAAACATTATATGAATTTTTTCCATAAAATAAAAATAAAATGAAAATCCACAATGCGTATTTCTTTATAGTGTAAGGGATCCATTGAATGATAAAATATTGTATGCTATAGTTTCTTATAACCATTTTTATTTAAAAAAAAAGCTAATTTTACAATTCTTCTCACAGAGTCGTCACGAAAGCCGAGATAAATAATATATAAAAATGTGAATGCACTTGGAACTAAAATTAGTGAATAAAACTTCAATAAAACACATTCTATCAATGCAGAGAATAACTGCGCTTATCTATCTATTTATTGGTATATTAAAAAAAGCTTTATAATTATTTATAAAATAAAACTAACGTCGAAAAAATTCGCTAATTAAGATTAAAGCAAAGAGGATTCATAATTTTTTCTACAGTTTTTGAATCATTGTTAAATGAAAATATATATAAATAGATGAAGTACAAAAAAAGACTTTCGTTACATATCTATTATAATTTTTTGTACTTTCTAGAAGAACTAATTTTCCTCAAACTACTACAAAAAAGAACAGGAAATGATAATAAAAATCCTGATAAATTTTAGTTACTTACTAACGTTCATCGGATTATTTTTTCGTATGTATAAATTTTTCTTTTTTATAATATTTTAGAACAATTCTTGCTAGCACATTTTAGAAGTATTGTGTGAATTGCTCGTAGGACATAAGACATTTATCGTCCGTAATCATTATTAATGATATGCAAAGAACTAATTTTCGTACTTTTTCAAATACAACTTCGACGGTCCATCCCAATGAAGTAGCGTATTATATAAAAAGTGCGCAGGCTCGTTCTTTACCAGTATGTACAAATACATGTATGTACAGAACATTATAATATAAAATTACGATAAACCCTGGCAACGGAATGTCGCACACGAGTGAGTATCATTATTCGATTAAAAGCGCCTGATCTTCGATTAGTTTCTTCATAGCGCAGTTCTTTGATCCTTATTTTTTTTTTCATTCTAAATAAATTCAACTTTAATCTGAATCGTCATCATCTGATTTAATTGTATATGAAACAGGTTTTCGAGAGCGTCCCACAGGTTTCCTTGGTGGTGGAGTGTCTTCTACAACCATGTCTTCTTCATCAGAGTCATCCTTCTTCTTTTTCTTCTTCTTTACCTTTAAAAAAAACCATAAATAATTTAAAAATAATTAATATTTATTAAAACAATGACTTTTTTTATATTCTTATCTTTTAATAGCTTCATGTTAATTTTTATATTAGCTTACCGGGCTTGCTTTAGCGGAAAATATATCATCTGAATCTGATCCTGATGATTTAGGAGGTTTCTTTTTAGCTGGTCGTTTTGTAGCTTTACCTTCTCCATTTTCTGCTTTTTTCTTAGGAGCAGCTAAAAATAAGACAAATATTTACAGTATAAAAGTAAAAGTAAGATAATACGTTGAAAATAATATTAAAATTAGAAGAAAAAATAAATACCTTTCTTAGGAGGTGGTTTAATAGGAGAGTCTTCAGAGCTCGAAATAACTACTGCTTTCGGTTTTTCTGCTTTTTTCACCGGCGATTTTTCCGGAGAACTGGAAACTAGTGAGTCAAACAATTCTTCAGAACTCGCTATAAAATTAAATCAAAATGAGCAAATTTAATTACTATATTTAAAAATTGAATTTACAAAATACATACGCTTTGCTTGAGGCGACTCTTTTTTAGCTTTAAAGTCATCATCCGAATCACTATCAATAGAAGCGACTACTTTTGTTGTTGGTCTAAAAAAAAAAAGAATTTGTCATTTGGTATATCTACTAAATGTTACTATCTATTTTATTAATAAGAAAATATAATACATACTTTTCACCATCCGAACTCAGACTATGGAGTTCAGCCTCACTACTGTCAGACTCTTCACTACTCAAGGCATATTTCTTTTTGGCTGAAAAAATATAAGGATTATTATCACACTTTTAAAAGTAATATATTCTTGTGTATTTAAACGAAATTATACCAGCTGCTGCTCTACGTGGTGCTCTTGGTGCTGGTGGTGGAGAAAGAGATTCAAAGTTGATTTCCACGTCACTACCACTCTCAAATTCGTTATCTGAATCTTTTTTACCTTTCTTGACAGGTTTAAATGGCAGTTTTGATTGTTTCATTCCTATATTAATTATGAAATATTAATAAATAAATACTCATGTAATTAGGCGTGTTCGTACTCATATACCCGAACACAATATTACAAAATCACTATCCACTTAAATTAAAAATTTTTTAATTGAAAGTTTATTTACCTTTTTTACCCTTCTTTTGAAGTTTTTCTGGTGATGAACCTAACCTATCATCAAGTGGCTTAGCATTACCCTCAATCAAAGCATCAAATTCATCCTTTTCATCGGTAGCTTTTTCTTTTTTAACCTAAATTCATGATTTTAATTAGTTTTTTATTTATGTAAAAATTAATTTTTTTAATGAAATTAAAATATTACCTTTTTCTCTTTTTTAATGCCCTCTTTCTTGTCTTTTACTACAATATCTGCTTTTTCGATTTTCTTTTTTAACTCATTATCAATAACAGGCATTATTCGACGTGTATCCTCGTCTTTGTAGATTTTCGCTGGAGGTTTCTTCACTTTACCTTTTGATTTCGCTTCCTCTTTTTTTTCTTTATCCTCAATCTTTAAAAAAAGTAATTACATTAAATCTTTCAATATTTATTCATGTACTTACAAATGTCTAAATATAGCATAGTGAAAAAGATAAGTCATACTTTGTTAAGTTCAGTAAGAAGATTATCGAGATCTTCTTTCCATAAAGACAATGGTGTACGCGCTTCCAATCTACGCAACTCAGATACTTTATCATCTCTTTGCTTTAGCAATTCATCCTTCTTTTCCTTAGTTAATGACCACATTGTCATGCCCAATAAATAATCGAAATTTTCTTTAGCCACAGCTGTTGCAGATGTAGATGCTTCATCATCTTCATTTTCCGCAACTTCTTCCTGTTATTAGATAGACCAAATAACATTTTAATCAAATATTATAATTGTATTTTGATTACTAACTTTAAAACTTATTTATGTATATTAAATAAATAAAAATTATATTAAATATAATTATATGGAAAAATAAAAATTAACAATACATTCACTATTACTATAAAACAGAACCGAAATATAGATTCATCGAGGACGATTAATAATTAACTAAAAACCACAAGTAAACAAACAACGTCAATATATTCAGTTTGTTGTTTACTTACTTCGGATTCCTTGGATTACATAGAAAAATACGTAATAGTTAATATCATGGTATTTTAAGATGATATATAAAAGACTAAAATATAATAAACTAAAACTCACTAAAACTTCTTCACGGTTCTGTGACATTTTCCAGGCTATTACAGGATCAGAATCGTAGCCTCGTCTCACGAGTTCCGCAATCATATCCTTTTTCTTCTTATTTTCAATCGTAAGAGTTCCATCGCATTTTTCTAAAATAAATCGAGCTTGGTTGGATAACTTAGCGGATTCCGCTTGTAGAATACCCTGAAGATAATCCTTTCGTTTTTGGTACATATCAAGTCTTACTGTGAAAAATGTCTTCATTATTTGAACAACATTATCAAACTTTTTGAGACATAAATTTTCGTCGAAGGCACACTGAAAAAATATTGTTACATTAATTTGTTGTTGATATAAAAAAAATGATATTAGGTTTTTCAAAAGCATGAATAGAACAAAATATGGGTTCTTATTAAAAAAACAAAATTAAATTTGAAACCAGATTCAAACTTAAAGGTTATTTTAAGGCCAACTTTGTTTGTATAAATTTGAATCCATAATTTTTATTTCCATACTTTTAGATCATCCTGTAAATAAAATGACTGTATTAAATTGAAGGTTACACGTACCATCGACGTTATAGACGTTGTCGTTTGCAATTTAAATGCCTTATGCAGGCCATCTCTTTCAAGTTCAACTAATTTATCACGCTGCATCGTTACAACAAAATGAACTTGTGTGTCGGTGTTATATTCTTTGTAATCACTGAAAAAAATTAATGTAATTTGGTAAGAAAATACTCAATACAATATTTGGTTCAAAATCTTTTAACCAGCAACGGGTTTGATTCAAAAAATAAATAAAATAAAATATAAATTATAAATTTAAAGTATAATTTAACCCACGTGATTATAGCAGGTGTTTTGTCTGAACCATGTAGCATAGGCTCTAGAACTGTTTCCTTGTAAACCTGAGTCCAAGTACCAATTGGTAATTCTGTGATTTCTATTTTGTCAGGACCAATGATTGAGACTTCACCACTGATCACGTATCTATAATCACCACAGCTTTCCACTGTGCCTTTAAAATTTTTGTAGAACGGGTTCTGAAAAACGATAAAAATAAAAACGTTTTATTTATACGTGATCTATTAAAAAAAAAAACTTTTAATTTTAAACAATACAAATCAAGCTTCAATGCTAGTAAATTTTAAAATCTTTGACTCACCATGGGTCTTGGATCTGCTCCATCCATCATCCGTAAAAGATTTTCAATAATCTCTCGAGGATTATAATTTGGAATCTTTGTCATCCAACCAGTACCGATACCATCGGCTCCATTCACTAACACCATGGGAATAATCGGAACATAGTACGTTGGCTCGATCTTTTGATTGTCGTCGTACTCATGTCTAAGTAGGGGGTCGTCATGCTTATGGAAAATAAATCGCGCCAGCGGACTATAAAGGAAAAATAAAGTAAGTATACTTGTTATTACCATGCCTGGTGATGTTACCAGTTTTGTTAATTTAACTTGTAATAGTATGTTGGCTCACCTTAGCATAGTGAAAATATAACGAGGACTGGCGGAATCTTTACCACCAGCTAATCTCGTACCGAATTGACCAATGGGCTGCAACAAATTGATATTATTGCTGCCAACAAAATTTTGCGCCAAATTGACTATAGTAGCCATGAGAGACATTTCACCGTGATGGTAGGCTGAGTGTTCAGCAACTGAGGCACCCAACTGCGCGACCTTTACTTCGCGTTTATCGTTTCTTTTGAAGCATGTAAATAAAACCTTCCTTTGTCCAGGTTTGAAACCGTCAATCATGTTCGGTATTGATCTTATATTGTCGTAGTTGCTAAGTAAAAGTAAATGAGAAATTTTTAGAAAACATTTTAAACCATTTTATACATTATTCTTAAATGAAACAATTATTTTAACAAATGATTGTTTAACAAACAACAAATTTTTATGGCCTAACCTGTAAAGTACAAGCTCTACGTTGATAAAGTCAGAGAAGGATACGGTTTTTGTGTCTTTTTCGTAAAGATAACGTTCGCCAAGACCGATTTCTTTTCGGCGCTTTGTTTCTTCCATGTGATTGGTAAGCCAGTCCTTTCTTTGATCAACACATTTTTTGCTAAAGGCCATAATGATGTTTTGGTCGTCCTGTTCACCGTCATACCTGAAGCGAATACGATGGCGTGCCATGTTCTCAAAGTATTCTTTCGCCTCTTGTGCGGTGGACGTACCCAAACCTGGAGGGAATTTAAAATTTCAATTGTTAATTATATACGGTACATTAAAAAAATAGAATAAAATTGAAGCAAATAGAGTAAATTCTTTTAGTACTTATTTTTATTATAATAAATCTATAAATCAAAAAATAAAAACCTTTGTAGTATTTGATCTTGTACGTATGAAAGTTTTCTGTTTCTTTTTTCCACATTTCAAATTCCGGTAAAGAGAAGAATGATAAGACATGATTTCCTTTTCTAGCCTTTACAATTGGTGTAATAAACTCTTCAACAAAGTTGAGTTTAAGTAGCGATGGCCAATTATGATGAATAAAATTAATCAACAGACCCTTAATATGAGAACCATCCTAAAAAGTATAAAAATTGTTTTTAATTGTGAATTGACGAAATACCTACAGATTATTTATATTTCTTATAATTATAGTACCTGATCCTGATCTGTCATAATCATAATTTTGCCATATCGCAAAGTTTTCAAATCATCTCTAGTTTCATACTTTTTCTTATATTGTAATCCAAGAATTTTAATCAAATTATTGATTTCAGCATTTTCAAGGATTTGTTTATGTGTCGCTTCTCTTACATTTAAAATTTTACCTATAATATATAATAACATAATGATTAACAAAATGATAAACAAAAGTAATTTTTTGAACAATAATTCAATAATTTATATTTTTAAATTTTAAATAAAACAAACCTTTAAGAGGGAACACTCCATATTTATCACGACCTATAGAAGCAATACCTGATACAGCCATACTTTTGGCTGAATCTCCCTCAGTTAAGATGAGCGTGCAATCTAAAGATCTAGCAGTACCAGCATCGTTAGCATCTTCCAGTTTCGGTATACCTGCAAATGACACATTAGATTTTCAAAAATATTTCTAATATTCAAAAATATACTAAAAAAATTATGTAAATTTATAAATAAATTTTACCTTGAAGCTTTCTTTGTTTCGATTTTGGACCCAGCTTTTGAAGCTGGCTGTCAGCTTTAAATTTTGCCCAAGATAATACAGATTCAACTATTCCACTTTTTGTAACCTAAATTAACATAAATATTACATTTTTAGTCAATGCAATGAATAAAAATTTAATAAATTTGGTAAAATTAAAAAAGTTATTTACGTTGGTAATAAATTTTTCACTAAGAGTACATTTGGAACCAAAACTTTTTTGCTGCAATGTCATATTTTCTTTTGTTTGGGAGTCAAAAGTTGGATTATTGATTAGGCAATTGATGAACACCCAAAGATGATTTTTAATCTGAAAAGGTTTAATCTGCACACCAGCTTTGTTCTTCTTTTTTAACGTTTCTATAAGTTGTTTTACAACCATATCGGTTACATGATCAACATGTCGACCTCCCTGTCATAAAGAAAAAATGTTTTGTGTAAATACCAAATATATAAATAATAATTTAAAAACAATAAATTTAATAAATATTACCTTTGTTGTAGCAATACTATTAACAAAAGACATTTGCTGAAAACCCTTATCAGATAGTGTTATTGCAACTTCCCACCTTGGACCACAATTTTCATATGTGATTTTTAGAGGATTACCCGTATCATCCTCCTTGCCTTTGATATACAAATCTACATAATCTTTGAAACTTTTTATTGGTACTCTAGTACCATTTAAAAATACTTTCACTCCCCTTGATGATGCTGCTACATCATACGCTCTTCTAGACATAAGTGCAACAATATCTTCATCGAGCTTCTCCATTTTAAACTTTGTCAGATCAGGTGAAAATGTGACCTATAAAGATTAAAATTATACAAAATAAAAAATTTAGTAAGTCTAATTTATTAGCATTAAATAAACTTTTTGTATATCATAAATAAAATAACGTAATTATATGGAATGTTTACTACGTTGCAATCTTTAATTACCTTAGTAAAATCTTCACCATGGAATTCTTTGATTCTTGCCTCACTGGCTTTGCCCATGTTGTCACCCCACGTCTGCTTCAAACTCTTTTTGTATTCTTTGCAAGCAGTTTCAACAGTGAAGCGGTGACTGAATATATTGCAAAGCTTAGCTCCATAACCATTCCTACCACCTGTTACTTTTTCCTCTTCATCATCATAGTTAGAAGATGTCAATAAGTGTCCAAAAATCATAGTTGGAACATACATGTTCTCTCCTTTGTGGACTACAACTGGGATACCTTTTCCATTATTCCACACAGAAATGGTATTATTTTCACTGTTTTAAAAAAAATGAGAATTAGTAAAAATTTATAATAAAACAATCACAATTACAGACAACAGTATAACACATTAAAAAAAGTTATTATTTTATGAAAGTTTGTAATTTAAATTTTTTAATGAATATATTTTTGACTCCGTCTTTAAAATTATAAAAAAAAAACCATAACTTACGAATCTATATCGATTTTGATAGTGTCCATTTTGGCATCTCGCTGCTTGTTATCAGCTGCATTAACAAGAATTTCATCAAATATTTTGTACAACCCAGGAACATATTTTATTTCCTTCTGGATCATCATTTCCTTTTCCTTGTCATAGATCCACATAAGCTCGTTAACCGGTTCAACCGAACCGATATATGTGTCAGGCCTAAGCAGAATGTGCTCAAGCTGGGTCTTTTTCTGGTACATGCCTTCGATGGTTTTCTCCTTCTTTTTAGAAGAAGCACCATCTCCAGCTCCATTCTCCATGGCGCTCATTTTGACTAATTTATCACTAAACCGCCTGAAAGTAACAAAGATTAAATCAGTAAAATTGTGTATCAACAAAGTACAGTGTTTTTAATTCTATTCTTTTTTGTATTTGAATATATCATTTGCACAAAATGGACAAATTAATTATAATTAAGTTCCAGTAATAGAATTTATTTATACAAAAAACAGCACTCCCACATGATACTCGAATACAATAAAAGTGTTCCCAACATATCTAAGAGAAAACAAACTTAACCAAAAGCCACTGTTCGAAGGCAAGCATAAAAAAATAAACGAAAAAAAAGGAAAAGCAAAACCTTATAAATAAAGCATTGTCGCAAGTGAGAAGACCTTTAAAGATACGAAGCGAAGCGCCCGTCCACATGTAAGTAAAAGAACGGACCGGCAGCGCGTGGATGCCGCAAACACCTGCGTCCTCTCCTCCTCGGCGTTCCCTCGCCAAAGTACTTTCGTGCCAACGCTAACCTCTCAGCGTGCTTACTTTAATCTACCGAGACGCGGTATACAGAAGAAGCTACGAGCGCGCCAAAAGGACGCTCTAACTTCCACAGGTATACACACGCACATATACACACTAGCGCGTGCGTGTCGCTATATATCTATATAACCTAACCGCGCGAAAGCTTCTCAAGAGCGAGTCTATATAGATGTATGCATGATGTATACAGAAACGAACGTTTATGTGTACACCCCCTCGCGCGTACCTTCAGCTCTATAGCTACAGCAAGCCTATATATACACTCACCAGCAGCCTTGGCCGACGTCCTCTTAAATATATAGGAAACGCTGCAGTCTCCGCGAGCTAAGGGAGGAGGAGATCCTCGAGTCTCTCTCTCTGTCCGTTGAGAATAGAGTCGGCGGGAAAATAAGACACAGACAGACTCTCCGGGGGGACCGCTGTCACAGGACGCCGCCAGCGTCCATTTGGCGGGCGCGCTCTACTCTCTTGCTACTGCTTCCACACACAAGCTGATCCTGCCTGATGCTCTGCTGCTGCTGGATGGCATGTCCCGGGGGAGGGCGCGCGTTGCGATGGTGGAATATGGCGTGCGCGCGCCAGTTCTTGCGATTCTATCCGCTGGTTGGTGTGTATAGGTATATATATTCGCGATCGCTTCGCTGTTGTATGCACCTGAGGAGAGAGGAATATGATGTAGATATCGCGGGAAGGACGCAGCTGAGGAGGGATGCTCGTGTGTTATTATGGATGTTGGTGTGGGTATGTAATACGTACCTGCAATTGTGTGTACCTATATAGCTGGCGTTTGTGCACTTTGGTGTGAGAGAGGGAAGAACGAGATGTATGGAATATATATAGTTTGCAGAGTTTATTGCGCTCGAGCTGCCGCCGTGTGCTGCTGGTTGAGGCGACTCTTGCGCCACCCTCCAAACGCTTTATTTCTTTCTATATCTAGTATGAATCAACGCTGTTATTATCTTTGTTTAAAACTGATTATGAATGTATCTATCTTCTTTTTTTTTTACGTAATCGAGTGTGTAAGAGGCGAGCTTCGGCAGATTTCAAAGCTTATTGATTATTGCCTGGAACGCTGGCTGTGTAACGTGCGCGTTTTTGAAAAGCGACGATACGATTGGTCGCTGAGCTCGCGCTTTTTCCCACTGGCCAATCAGCTGATGGTATTTCAAAATTGTTCGGAACTATATGCGTTTAGTGAACGGACACGATGAAACGATATTGTATATTGTATTGTGGGATATGATATGTTGAATGTGCGGTAGGTTCGGAACGGAGAAATAATTAGCGGTTTTGCGGGGTAGAGCGAATTATTTGAAATAACGGAAACTCATCGAACTATATTTTTACTTTTTTTTTGTTTTGTAATTGCAGGTTTTTTTTTATATACTTTCTGGGTAGTTTAATCTTACAATATTCTATTTATTCAATGTTATTCTTGTTGGAGTCTATTTATAAAAAAGAACAATAACAATACTTTACTTTTTATACGCTATATCTCGATCTTATTAAAACAGTCTAGCCTGAAATCTAGGTGAAATTACAGATTGATTTGCAGCTAGAATTGCTGGATTCCATATAATATACATTTAACTAGATTTGTAAACTACAGGTACAAAAATCCATCCAAAAATCAACAGTATTCAATCGTTTTATTTGGAATTCTAAATAATAATGTATTATTATTACTTGTTGATATATAAAAATCAAATTTTAAAATATAAAATTTTGAAAAAGTTTTATATTACAATGCAATTTTTTAATTACAAATTTAAATATTTTGTTTAAATGTCATTTTTATAGACAAATATTAATTTTAAACTTTGAATGAAGGTATTACGGGAAACAGTAATAGCCTCCTCATTTTGCATATATTTATTTAAAAAATTCAAAATTATTTAACTAGCTCAGACTTTAATAGCTGAACTTCTTTTTATCTCTTTTTTAATTCATTACATTCGCGTCATAATAACTCTATTCAAATTTCCTATTATTTCTGTTCTTCCTAAAATTATTTGTTGTATTCGATAAGTTATATATGTTATGTGTTTTTTGATATATTATTATATATTTTGAATCTATAAATATAATAAAAGACATTAATTAATGTTTGTTTGATTGCAACAATAAAAAAAAATCTTTAATAAATCTTAAAATTTATGATTTAGAATAATAAGTTCTTAAATCTGTACGACTGCACGCCTATATATAAAGTACATATACATATGATACATTGATATAGTTAAAGCTATACCTAACCTTCAAATTAGCGGGAACAGCTGCGATTGGTCATCTTTCAGCTGTACAGGAAAAGTATATACATATATATACCTTTAGTATATATATTAACAGTATCATCGCTAATCACAACAGTGGAGAACATTCGTGTATCTTTGTAATGTGCCGGTAAAGAGTTGTGTATTAATGACAGTGTTTTAAAGTGATTTTTAAATTAAAAAAACTCAATTTATTAAGTGAAACCAATAAAATATTTGTTTACTTTGATCTTAATACATTCCTAAAGAAAAAACAATGATTTTAAATGTTTTTGATTACTTCAAAACGGCGATATACTTATGCTTGCTGTTATTTGATTTTCAAGGATGATATTACTGTTTTAAATAATAAATAATTTCATTAGAAATTCTTAAATACAATGGATATTGATTCTATTTTGGATGATGATGATGATATACAAATTATAGATGATAATAATGAGGTTATGGTATTCAATAATGATTGTTCAACAATTAATTTACTGCCTAGTGCAAATAATGAAGTGAAAAATCCAGTAGAACAGCATTTAAAAAAGCAGTTACAGTATGCTAACAATTTAATAGATCAATCCAATAGTAACATTGAAGTTATCGAAAATGTAACAGAAAAAATATTAAAAAATTTAGCTGTACAAGCTGCTTATCGAGAGGATGTTAGTTCAGAATCTGATAGTGATGTAAGTTTAACTTTTAAATTAATTTTCTAATTTATATGTAGTATACGTATATAATATTTTTATAGCTTTATACAAGTACTGGTGATCCAATCATAAAAAAAAGAAGAAATAGATTTTATGAAAAGAATAAAGTTTTAATTGTACAGGAAGTCTGGCAGCGAGTCATTGATGATAAGTGGGTGATAGGAGTTGATATTAAGAGTACAACAACTTGGTAAGAACAATTATAAAAATATTTGATAACGCAGATTTTTAAATATTTTGCAAGTCACTTTATCTTAACTTATCAAAAATAATTCTAAGGCTTCCCATTCTACAAAGTCAATTTACAAATATAATAAAATTTTTACAAATAATATATAAGTGCAATATATATTAATAATATGCTGCAGTAATTTACATATGCTATATTTAAAAAATTTTTCTTATTATAGCATTAAAATTATGATTAATACAACAAATTAAATAACTTTAATATTTCTAAAATAGATTATCAAGAATTTGTTTTGCAAAATTTTTATTAACAAGTTTTTGGAATACATACCACATGAGATAAATAATAAAGATTATTTGTGTAAAATACCTGTATTTAATCATTTGTTACATAATACATTACATGGACTTGATATTTTTATGTTGGTGCCTCACATGGCTATACGCAAAAAGATATTAAGGTATATTTTCCCATAACACTGTTCTTATTGAATATGATATAAAATAAATATGTTTATAATAAAAGAAAATGATTTTTAAGATTTTAATCTACTCATCTTTACATTTAAATGAATAAAAAATAATTCTTGAATATTTTTATAAAACAAGGTTTCATTTGAATGCTAATTAAAAAATATTATGAGATCATTCATTGCACCAAAAAAATGCTTTTTAATAATTTATTTCATCTATGACATTTTACAAAAATTAATAATAAAATTAAACTTTTTTGAAATCTTAATTTTTCAATGTTATTTAAATAAAATTACTTTCTAAAATTTATTCGTATTTGATTATCATTGTTACGATTGTTCAAATAGTATACATTATATCACTCTATTACATACAAATCGAAATCTTAAATTAACATATTAAATATAAAAAATGTCATTAAATGTACAACAGTAGATTAAAATGCGTTATAATAAATATTGGAATTTTCTAATCACCAAATAGTAAAAAAGGCTAGAATCTATAATAGTGCAAAATTTTGCAAAAATTCATTTACAACGAGTAACAAATGCATACTTCTATTCGTTTACGCGTTTATTTTATTCATCTTTACGTCAGTGTAAAACAGTGCGCTAGTTTTATTTTTTTTTCACAATGCAAATTTTTACGTTACAAATGCAATTTCACTACTTAAAGATCTGATTCTCACTTTTTTCCCTAAACTTTTTATTCTTCCTCTCGTCAAATGCAGTCCTGTTAAGCCGTTCGTACAATCGAATTTTTCTTTGAAAACTTTTCTCGGCAATCCTTTCATCGCATCACATGCGCACAAATCATAGTTTACAATTTTGAATTACAAAAATAATGATCCTTTAAAAACTCTGCATAATCGCAGTCTTTTATAAGTGTCGCCTCCTGTAGCTTATGTACTCTAAATTTTCTTTTCAATTCTTTACTATTAGAGTAGTTATTATTATAATGCTTATTATTAGTATTACTTCTAAATTATGTTAAAGAATTCTTTTTTTATGTGGATTATATTATCAACAATTATAAATTCTTAAGTATTTTTAGCATCACAAATTATGTTTTATTTTTATATTACGGTAATTAAAAAACGTGCATTAAATTCTTCTCACACGTAATTAACGCACCCCATTATCTTTGGTGTCCAAGCGACCTTATCGACTGCTGTCGCTATTTTTTGGGTCAGCTATAGTCATGCTGTTCAAAAGAAGCCACCTTTTTATAAAGGAAATAAATTCAGATAAGTTAGCAAAGCAATGCGATATAATATTTATTTTTAAAACAATAATGTTTTGTTGCTTATGTTTCTTTTTATTTCAAAGTCCTTCAACAAGTGCGTATGTTGCATTTAAAAACTAACAATTAAAATAAAATCGATTAATTCGTTCATTATCTTTGCGCATTTTTACTAATTTCTTATTGGAAATATAAAACATAGTTAAAATTTGAAAATTCAAATAACTTTCAATATATGGATATTATGATTTACAATGTAGAACATTTGTTTTCAGAATAACATTATTGCTAGAGCCCTTTTTTGTTCGACATGGCAAAATTCTATTGCTTTATTTATGAAATTAAAAATTGGCTAGTTAAAAAATACTTTTCACCTTTTGTTTAACAACTCTACTAAAACCAATTAAAATATTTCTATTAAAAAAGTATTCTCTTTATGCGCTTAATCTATCTCACAACTACTCTGTATAAAAACATCTTTGATCTTAAATAAAAAGTAATCGAACAAAAGTATTTAAAATAATTGTTTGTTTACAAGCTAAACTTAACCGCGCTCAAACGTTTCTACAGCGTAAATCACAATTAAAAAAGTTCGCTTGCGCATCGATCGTTAATCAATTTTCACATTTCAACGATATTCCATCCTCCCAACGTTGCGCTCAACATTTCAACGTACAACTATTATATCAAACCGCATTATTCGCCGCTCAAAAAAGCCTTACAGCCGAGGCTCCTGCAATTAAACACCTCCTGTAACAACGTTCGTATACCTAAAACTTTTCTTTTCGAAACAAACATTTACGCCTATTTACATTACAAAAAGTCTCGCTAACGGATTTATACATTTTATAGCGCCCTCGTACGTATATATCTGCGTGCAGCGTGCGGCGCCGACTCTAGGCCGTCGTTTATTAAATTGCGTGCTCCTTTTCATCGCTCCTCAGTTCAGCGGGAAATAAAAATTAAAAAATTAGGATAAAAAAATGGAAAACGACGAGTGGCTGCGGGTGGCGAGGGCAAAGCGCTAATTCGATGAAGCGCTGATTACTCCTGGGGCTCACTTCTTGCAGACCAGCTTGGTCGGCTCGTCGCGGCCGTGCTCCAGGTACTCAGTCAGCGAGTAATCGAACAGGATGAAGTCGTACCTGCGGGCGAGAAGATAATAGTTCGTTAAGAAGGCGGGAGAAAGTTTTGAGTTTAGTTGGGAGGTGTGGGAGGAGGTCGCGCTGATTGTGAGATGGTGGGGAAGTTGGGGGGTGGTTTTTACTGTGAATGGAGTGATTTGTTAGTTGGGGTTAATTGGTTTGTTGTAATGCAATATTGTGAGTTTGCTTTTGATGTTGGCGTGAGAATTAGATTTTGTTATTTATTAAAATAAAGTGTGATAAAAACGTTAATTTTTGTAAAAAGTTAGGGTAATGTTCGTTTTGAAAATTTGTTTATGATACTAACCTGAACATTTCATAAAGTTCTTTAATTTGTGTCTTTGAAAGCTGTGCGAAATATTGCTTGACAACGTCCTTCGTTTGGACCCCCCGAGTTGGGTTCTTCCACTCGGGTTTAATTATGTGACCCACGTGAGCCTGCTTTATGAGGTAATTCTGGTCATCCTGAAACAACGTCGAATGTTTTTCTTAAACCTTGATGCGTATATAAAAGAAACAAAAAATATAAGAATAATAATATAAAATTTATTAATTTATTATAACTATTTTGCTTTTATTAAATCTTTTTTATCACATTTCACTACTCGAAATAAGTCAATAGAATTTTATTTCGTGATAAAAAATGTTCTACCTCAATTTTTTCTAATCGAAAAGAGCCTAGAAATCCTATTAAACGACGCTCGTATAAAATGAAAAGAGAAATTAGTCGCAGGTCTTATACCAATTGAGGCCGTCCTGATTCCTTCATCATAAGCGTAAGTGAAACCAGATGACCTTTTTTCTACCCTTTAGGGTATGACGTTAATTTGACGTCGCACAGACGTTCCTATATACAGAACGTCGCTTTTCATTCATTTTATTCTCCGCTAAGACCGTTACCTTTTTTAATCGCGCCGTATCTTTAAGTAAATGCTCCGGCAAATACTTTCTAAGCGGTTTTCGTAAATGCTCTTATAAGCATTGCTGGCCACTGGTAATAAGACGCTAACTAATTGTTCGGAGCTTATATAGAAATATGAAATTTATTATTTTGTGGACTTTTATTCGAGTAATTAATTCACGTCCCGCGAAGAAAGTTTTTACACTTAAGAGAGATAATCTTAAGCTTTTAAGTGCGATAATTATTTACTGCGAAAATAAGTTTTTATTTATATACTTCTTTTAGATAAACGTGAAATTATACACATATTTTATGCCAAGATTTTTTTGTTCTAGTTATTTTTAGTATTTAATATTCTACTTTATTAATCTATTTTTTTTTTATAAAAAAATGTAAATTCTAAGATCAATTTTAAAATTCAAATCGTGCAGAATTTTCGCACCAAATCAAATATTTATTCAGGGTTCACGAGGAAATCTTTTTAAATTCGTGAGATGAATCATAAAATAGCAAATTTTCAAAAAACGAGCAAACCTTTCTAACACGAATTTTCTTGTTTGTTATGCCGTACCATGAACTAAAATGCCAAGGCACACGAAAAACTGCTTTGTGTTCCTGGAAAAACTATTTTCCAGGCACTTTCATATTTTTAATTTTAAATTAAAATAAGAAATTAGGTAAAAAGTATCAGTTTACTTGATGAGATTTTCTCAAGATTTAGGAAGAGTGTAATAAAATTCATCATCGATAGGATATTTTTATTATTAATTTTTATATTAAAACTTTTTTACAAATTTCACAAATTTTGTTATTAGAATTCTCTTATCCTGTTATAAAAAAAATATTTTTGTAAACTGATAAGTGAAAGAATATTAAAACACTTTTAATGTAAAAAAAATGATTCTTATAAAAGAGGCTTGTCGGATAAAAAGTTTTAAACAATTAAATAAAGAGGAAAATCATTTAATTTTGCAAAAATAGAGTATTTTTATTCGGTATTTTCAAACAAAACCTATTCATTTAAGCGCCCATTTATATGACGATTTTCTTTATAAATGGAGCTCTTTCCTTTTAATTTTATCCTATTGATGCTAAATTTAATTTCATGAGTGTATCTTAAGAATCTTGAGTATATGTCATTAAGATACTTTGAGCCAAAGCTAAATTTCTCAATTTAGCTTAAAATAAAAAATATCCTAGTGCGTGGAAAACAGTATCACAAAGCGGTTTTATTCTGTATCTTTGAATTTTGGTTCATATCGCATAACAAACAAGGAAAATCGTGTTAGAAAGATGTGGTTACTTTTTAAAAATTCAATTTAATGTTTAGCTATAAACAACTAATTAATTTTCTATTTGAGTGATGCAATCCTCTCAAAAGTCAGCAACCGAAATCAATAAACCAAAAAAAAAAACCAAATACTTCGGCACCGCGCAAATCTGAACATTCGCAAACAGCAACCCATCCCATTATTATAAAACAAGAAAAATCGTGTTAGAAAAATGTGCTTGCTTTTTCAAAATTTAAAAAGATTTTCTCAAATATAAAAATATCCCAAAAATAATCTTTTGAACCATTCTCTATATTTACCGAAATTCCGATGTACTTTCAATAGAAGAAAAAACACTATCTAATCCAACCCAACCAAACTTTCCCCAAAAGAACTTTTCCTTGACCGATGAAAAGCGCACTTCTATGCACGCTCCAGCAACCTCTCCAATCCAAACCACTCTCCTCCAACCCCAACCCGTACACTCAAACGCGTGCAACCGCAGAATCCATTTCCAACCCCTTCACAAAACCCCCAACTTCCGAGCAAAAAGAAGAAAACACTCGAAAAAATACCACGCTGCGAATCCTTCTCACTAATATCCCCAACGCATGTCTTCCCCCGTTATAATAAGACGTCACCTCAATTCAAGCCGCCTCGAAACTCGCGGCCTGCTTTCCATACAAATCGGATTTTCACGCGGCTATATATTCGAAAAGCGGGGAATGCAGCGCGAGAGAAGTCGCTGTCTCGATAATTCGCCGGAGACGAGACGAGTTTATTATTAAACGCTTCTTCACTTTGTCGGCGGCGGCGATGAGCGGACTGCTTCTGTAGGAGCGGCTTGATGTACGCATTGTTCGCGTGGCTTAGTTTAACGATGGCTGGATGAGTTGCCTGTTCTCGTTATGCGCTCTCGGAGCTATGAGGTTTTGAGTGGAAAGTTTGGGGGAAGGGGTGAGTTATGTGTGTGATTAGAATGGTTTTTAGTATTTGAGGGGTGTGGATTTTGTGGGATTTTTCGATGGTTAGAGCGGATGGAAGAAATAATTATTGGGTTTAATTAGAGCGAGGAGTAAAGTTGTAGGTGTATACAGTGCTTACGTTTTGCTAGTTATAGAGGAGAATCGAGTATTGCGGCGTAATGATGTTAAGTGATTTTCGAATAGATTTAACGGACGGAAGAAATAATTGTAAGCTTTAATTAGACGCTGAAAGTTGTGAGTGTATAAAGATGCACTAGTTGGAATTGACAGCGTGTATGCTATTATTATTAGAGATATTAACGTTTAATTTTTTATTTACGTCGTAAAATTTTTAACGAGGCTTATCATAAGAATAAAACTGTACTGTACATAGTCGTAAGTAAAAAATTTACGAGCTTTCTCGTAGGACTGCGTCAGTTTTTGGCTATTTTATAAGTTACGAGTGGTTGTTAGTATGCAAGTTGAAGGCCAAGACATGAATAGATACAATACTATCACTGCAGACCAGCAGAAGTTTTTAAATTTTTTATCTAAAACGTACAAAACACGAAACTGTCTATAATTCATATACACGCGTCAATTATAAACTCACAAACGATTTTTTCTTGAAAAATCTAAATAAACAAACACCCTCCATCCTTTTCACCAACAAATAAAACGTTCCACTTTGAGCTATCCCATAGCCAGCATTCGAGAAACAAAATATCACCGCAAGCTAAAGTAGCTCAAAGAGAATTTATTTAATGCGATGCGCTCGGAACGCGGCTCTATAAAAAGCGCCTACGACGACAAGCTCCTATATAAGCTGGCATGTATGTACGTGGGCATATACTCACGTGAAGCGTCTCGAATTTCGCTATGACGTCGAATCGCACTTGACAGGGCGTACAAAAGTTGACGATCGGCGTCCAGTGCATGTCCAGCTCGTTTCCGGCTCTCCATTCGCATAGTAGCCATCTCACGAATTCCTCGAACAGTGGATACCTGGGTCCGTGCTTGCCGCCTGACTTTGGACTCTGTATTTTTTTATTTTTTTTTTATAAGAAAATTTATGGAATGTAACGTAGAAATATATTTTAATTAAATTATGGAAGTAATTTTTACAGGAATAAAATTAGTTTGAATTAAATGTATATTTATATGTTAAAGGTTTTCATAAGGATTTTAAAATATTTTAAAATAGTTCTGATTGTAAAGAGTGTTTTTTCTCCAAGTACGAATTGCCTCATTCTAGGGTAGTAGAAAATTGTGTAGGTGTAAATTTTTTATTAGCGAAACGGCCCTGTCAAAGAAAAATGTGTCGTAGAAAAGTAATTTACGAGCTTTTATATAAAGAAATTGCTTGGGGTGCGATTCAAACTTTATGGCGCTATTAAAAAAGAATTTTTTAATATCAAATTTACTGCGATTTAGTAAATATTTCGCGTTTCAGTTGTGTTCAGGAATTTCAATTATTTCAGTTAAAACGAGATTAATGTGTTTCTATTTTAAAAAAGAACTAATTAATTCCGAAAATTTCTTTGAACTAATTAATTCTGTAACTTATGCATATTATATTTTAACATTATCAAAGCGAAATTTGTATTTACTTTATAACAAAAGCATTGATATCGGTGCACGAAACTTTATATTAATAAAGCTTCATCAACAAATACAAAACCGAACGAAAATTACACATTTCGTTAATGCATTTATCCTATATTAAAATATATCGACCGATACCCAACAACAGTCATTTTCATCCAAACTTTCACCGAACCAACCCCCCCACAAGCAATCAACAAAAACCGATCCAACATTTCACACCCCCCAATCAAAATTATCGACCAAACCTCCTAACCAAGTAACGAATCCAGCCCTGCGCGCATTAAACTCCAAATTCAATTCCGCCCGACTAATTCCAATCTAAAATTCGTCAGAAATGCCGTCTGCGCGACAATTACCGCTCCCCAAGCCCAAGTATATACTAAACCGACTTCACCAGCTCGGGCAATTTCCGCGTCACACCTGCGCTCGATCTCGCCTCCGCCGGCTCTCCGCCTCGTGTAATCCGATATACCTTCGGAAAGTCTCTTAGTTCATGCATGCATCTATACCTACAGTATATATTAGAGAACGAGTGCTCACCTTGGTACGATAATGCGATACGATGTGGGAGCCCAGCTTACTATGGAACGTGTGGGGCAGGCTGTGCTCCAGCTTGTCCCTGTAAGCGCTGAGGAGCCGCTCGAACGGATTCCTCACTATGAGGAAGCTGACGCTGTCGTTGAGGTACCTGGCCAGCTCCTCGGCAGTGGGCCTCGGGTACTTTTGACGCGCTAAGGAGACAGGTACCGCCTTCGAAGCCTTCAGAAACTGCGGCGTGTACCTAAGCATTCAGCCGAGATGTTTATCAAGTTGGAGGGGTGTGGGAGGGAGGAAGGAAGCCAAGGACGCGCTCGAAGAGGGTGGGACTTTGTTTTTGCTTTCTTTGATGTCTCTGGGATGCTTGAGATGGGGATGCTTTGATTGAATTTTTTTTCGCCTATGCTTATCTCGACGGGAATTTGTAATACAGGGAGCGATAAGCTATCTATTCCGCGTGAAATTCTATTTCGGGCGATGCGGATCCTCAAAGTTTTAACATCTGCGTCGATACGATCGTTTTCGTAACTATAACGGCGACCTCGTTTCCAACCTTCGCGTCGCGTCAAAACGCGAAAGCTCGCGAATATTTCAACTATAGGCGGATTTAACAATGAGCCGGGGTGTATCGAGACGTTAGAAAGTTTGAATATCTCGTTCGTTGTTGGATGGCCCGAGCTATCTTGTGTTTCGCGGAAAATATTTAGCTTCCGCTGGTGAAAGGGTTGCGCGGGCTATTCAGGCCAGAGCTATCAAAGCTTTATCTCCATTCAGCAGATTTTGGAACAACACGAAAACTCGAGCTGTATAGGAGCTGGAACGGCTTGTCTTTCGTCTTGACTGGCTCGTCCTGTCGTTGATTGCGACAAAATATTTGACGTTCTTTTTTGATTTCTTTGGGATTCGTTGGGTGTAGGTTTGCTTTTGGAGATGCTTGGGTATTGATTGCTCGAATAGAAATTTAGCTGGTTAGGCGGGCTGGGTAAATTTGTTTAAGTTTTAACTAGGGCTTTGCTGAATGTTACGATTATATTATCTGTTAGGCAAACTGGGTAAACAGTATTTAATTTATCGGTTTTAAAATTTAATAGTTTATATTATGAATTAATTTATCCCAGCTTTTCGGTCGAGGGAAAGTCTTAATTCATTTAATTATCAAATTTGAATTTACCACTAGAACCCACTAGATAACTCTCTTGAAGGATTTAATATTAAATTATTAAATGTCTCATGAAAATATTTCACGTTCTAAAACTTAGCTTATTCTGATAATCTTCAGCAATCCTTTAATGATTTTTGAATAAAGCATTATGTATTAGATTCTCATGAGGGCCTAACTATTATCAGATTGACTAATTATCATTGTAATTGAATCTGTCTGTTAGAAACCAGTTAATTAAGCCCTAGTAAAGGTAAAGACCGAATAAAATTCCAATTAGCTACAAACGGCTAATTAATTTTCTATTTGAGCAATGCAATCCTTTTAGAAGTCAACCCTCTCTAAATTTTCAATAGTGGGAATTCTACTATTTACTATTTAGTGGAGTAATTTCAACTACAAATTAATAAAAATTCACTACTTTCTAATTTTCACTATTTTTAATGAGATTACAATAGCGAAATTTCCACTATTTAAAATTTATAGAAAAACATATGAATACATCAACACCGCCCGAATCTCAACATCCGCAAGCCCAACCCATCCCACCACCCCCAAAAGCCCAACCAATCTCTCAACTCACCCCGCCAGCAAATTGAAATTGTACATCCACGAGGTCGAAGCAGCCTTGAATACATTGCACCAGATCAGATGGTGCTCGCGATTAACCAGGAACTCCCATGCGTTAGGCCGATGAAGCGAATCGTTGCCTGGCCTATCCAATCCCTCCTCGACGCAGCGTTCCGCCAGATACTTGCGCCGTTCAGCCATCCGCATCTCGGATTCCGAAAGCCGGCCCTGCTCGATTAGCCGCTCCTCCTGCGTCATTGCCGCCTCGTCCTGTAACACACGTGGGGCAAACTTTTTTAACGGTTGATTTTTTTTGTCTTTTTTGGGTGGCGAGAGAAGCGGCACGTTCCGTTGGTGAAATAGTACTTTCGGGGCGTTTTTGTGACTTTTTGGAAGTAGGAAAGCGTGTAGTTCAAATTTACTTTGTCGCGGAGTGAAGTACGATAAAGTACGGATCTTAGGGTCGGAACGTGCTGCTTCTGGAAAGGCATAGCCATATTCTGTTTGGTAGGTCATGGAATTACTTCTTCCGTGAACTTAAGGGAATCTTTATTCCTCCATGTATCGCAGAAGAAGTTTTATCAAGTTTAATTCCTTTCTCTTTTTGTATTAATGTAAGTATAAGACTCGGTCTTTTACGGAACTCTCGCAAATTTATTGCTTTATTTGAAAATAATAGAGCGGTTTGAACTTCCACGCGTATTCTATATACGAGCGCGTATCCATTTCCGAGGGAAGAATTTTATCGTTGGCTTCGCTTTTACGCGCTGTTATGAAATCTGCCATTTGCCGCGTCTTTATGCGCTGCACTTTATCTTGTAACTTCGGACTTTTGTTTTAGATTGCCTTTTTACGCGACTCCTCTGAAGTACGTAAACCAACTTTTTCAAGCATCGGATCGATACTTGGCTTAGAATCTTCTTTTATCATAAAACACGCGTTTTCATTGTGCATGCGCGGCGTCGAAGCTGATCGCGCCGTCGAGATTGAAAGAGGAAATCAGCTTTCTTTTGGTCTGCATATGCATACAATTTCAATGCGGAGACTTTTTTGCTGAGATATTACCAATTTCAATTTCTGTTAGGGAAGCGTATGCGATTGAAAAAAAATAAATGAAAGGAGAAATATCAGGAAATCATTTGAGATATATACCAATAGCGCATCAAAAAAGAACTTTTTTACATTATTTTGTAAAATCTTTGAACGTCTCTGCAAGCACGAATTTCATCTCATCGAACAGCACTTTTCAAAAGCTCCATCCTGTTTACTCTTACATCCTCCCATCCTCTACCATCTCTAAGATCTTAAACGTTTGACTTTTCCGAGCATCGATGTTTATTTCCATTCGGAAAAAACCTCTCCCAAAAGAAAACCGACGACATCCCCAACATCTCGCAATAAACGCAGATTTCCCAGTTTTCCCAGGCCCGTCACACCCACAAAAGCTCCTCGAAGTGGATAAATCAGCCGCGTCGCCGGAAGCCCTCGCAAAGTGGGGGTCTTGAGTACCCCGCAACGCGGGCTATCGAATAACCGCGAAGCCCTAGGGAGCCGCGCGATTCCGCAAACTCAGGACCGGCTCTAATTACAGCCGGCGTCGACGAGCTATAGATACGTCTTTTTCAAGCGCGAAATTCTAACTTGCCCGGAGTGTTGTGCGCAAGTGTGCGTATTTCTGGAGTGCAGTCGCTTGATTCGCTCATAATTTTGTTAGGCTTGAAAGTTTACAGAAGGATTTGACAAGCGGCAAAGCGAGCTTTCGGGAAGCCGGTTGTAGAGGAAAGCTTTGATGTGCGATGACTGCGTGTAAACAGAGCGATGAAGTTTTGTTTGTTTTTGTAGAGTGTTGATTGATCAATTTACGATGGCGTACTTATTGAGTGGATTTTCTTTGGGTTCTTAAATTTTATAGGTGGATGATGCTGTATCATAGTGAATTACTGTTTGTTTTGCTTCAGTTGTATTTCGTACTCTACGCTTAATATGGTTTTAACTAGCGCTGTTTCAGTTCGCCCTATTTTATGTTTCAGCAAATGTACGTGCGAGAATTCAACGAAAATTGTAGTTATACCTCTTACCTCCGCACACGTAATAAATTGTTAATGTAACTTTTATACTGCGAAAGTTTCGTTTGAATCGTACGTAAAATTTTCACGCAACTAACTCAGCTCTCGCATCGATTTTCCACCAAAATTGCAAAGCTCGCTCTAAATTATTAACAATAATTCCCCTCGCAAAAGCCGCGAAATTAATACATAATTAACAAACCCACACAAGCCCCCCAAAATCCAAACCCGTTCGCAAATTGAATGCACACGCTCCTTCCCCAAAAAAAAGACGCGCCCCGCAAAAACACGATGATAAACGCGCCTCTCTGGGAAGTGAAAAAGCGCCGCTGGCGCAGCCTTTTTTTTTCCTCCGCCTGTACGGCTGGGAAAACATTTTCGCCGAAATGCACCGGCGAGGATGCTTCTCTCTTTCGTTATGTCCCTGTTCGCGCAGCGCGGGCAGAAACAACGCCGAAATATGCAGCCGAAAAAGGTAGAGAGCGGGCGCTCTCGACTGAAAATTCCTCTCCGGAGCCGAGCGAGTGGATTCGGATTTAGTTCCGGGCAATTCATTCTCTTTCTCCTGGGATTGCCGTGACGAAAGCTGGGTATTTAAAGGTTGGAAGTTTCGCGGGGGGGAGATTATCGTGGGGGCGCGATCGTTAATATAAGACGGATTAACGCGGAGATGATAATAATGATGGAAGTTGGATGTGTATTGAGAAAGGGATTAGGGCTGTAGGATTGTTAAATTTTTAGTTTTTTTGGATTTGTATTTGAGATTGTGTCTTAGACTTTCTAAAATAACTGCTAACGATTGTTTTTTTTTTTTTTTTTAAATCAAGTTTATTGTTTTTGTATTAGTTAGTGGATGCGACAGCATGCGTAAGCCCATTTTTCATGATTTTATGAAAATAATAATTTTATATTAAAATTCATTACTATAATTGGAAAAAATAAGTTGAATATAACTCTAAAAGCAATTAAGTATATTTATTTGAATTACAATGAACTTATTTGCACAAGAAACAAGCTGAGAAAAGAAATGTTTATTATAGGTAACTAAAAAAGTATAAAATTAACGTTACATTTTTTTAATTAAATAAAAATTATTTAATAATTTAATTTTGCATTTGAGGTTATTTTAAATTAGGCAATCTTTGAGAATACACTTTTTAGATTGAATTAAAAAAAAGTCTTTTTAAAAAATTATTTTATTTTTAGTGTCACAAACGACGGTTTTATAAGACTTATTCTGCCGCTATGTCGGCTAGGGAGTCTGTGATAAAATTTTTCAAAAAATTTTATAAAGCTTTAGTAACATTATTTTATAAATTTAACTTTGAATTGTTTTAAAAAATTGTAGATTGTACCAGAATTAGATAATAAAATAATTAAAATGGAATATAAAATTATAATATTATAATAAAGTGCTAAAAAAATTATGCTTTTATCATTTATATGAAAGGAACTATGAAAACCGGAGGACAAGGTAAGACTACTGATACAGTTCCCGAGCTTTAAACATAACTCGACTTTTACTGTAGTTTGCAGTAAGAGGAAACAGTATATCTTGAAGCTATAATCAAGATAATATTGTTATTTGATACTTAAATAAATTATATAAAAATTAGAATTTAATTAATTTTTTTTAACCTCCGAGGAACATTAATAAAAATATTTAAACATTAATTCTATCCTATTCTTGAGAACTTACAGGTATAGATTTTATTGTTTGATCGATGCGATCGCGTGAAAATGATTCTTTAAATTTCCTATTTTACGTCATCTTCAAGTGAATTATATTTGTGTATTTACTAGTGTTTTATTACCTATTAAATGTTACAAGAATAATTTCCACGTATTTTCTGAATCGCGTATGCAAGAAAAATTTTGTTAAATATGAATATAAAAAAAACACAATTACGTAACACTAAAGCATAATCCATTATTCACTTTACGAACCGTCATAACAAAAAGTCGTATCCTACACACATAACCCAAAAAACTTCTAAAAAATCTCAGCCATCCGTCAAACCCACACCTACATCTTCGCAAGCACATAAAAAATAGCGGCGACACAAATCCCGCCATTCAGTATAACAAATTAACTCTCCAAACGCATTTAATCCGCCCCACTTGGCCATTCCATCATCGCAGCCATTTCTCAATTTTCAAACAGCCTAAAGCCCTCCAGCCTCCCCCCCGAAAATCCGCAACCTCCACGATCTCGCTATCAATCGCTGGAAAACAATCATCCTGACCAAAGGCGAAAGCAATCGAGGTGCAGGCCGCGTGCAACCGAGCCCTCCGCTAATGGAGCCGCTCTCGCATTTGGCTCCCCTATGCACTCAATGAGCCGCGCTCACCGCCTCTCGTTCAAGGCTAATCCAATTTCCTAATTTCTGTAATTAATCTAAGTGCCGAGCGACTATCCCCCCCACCCACGCGCTATCTCTCTATCTCTCTCGAGATTAAGCGCGTATGCGCTGAGCTTGCAGCACGCACGGAGGGGAGGGAGCTTTAAGCGGTCTCGCGAATGCCGGTCTGAAGAGCTTTTCTTTGAGTTTGATGAGTTTCAGGCTGCACGTGTAGAGGAGATTTCTCTGTTGGGTGTAGGGGGGTTTAGCTGCTGGTTTTTTTCTTTGGATTGTTCGGGAGCTTGGTGTGGTGGGGTTGTTCTTGTTGGTTTGTTTTATTTTTGTGTTGTTCTATAGTTGCTTCGAAGGGGAGGTGTAATTGAAAAGGTGTTTTGTTAGTACACTGAGGATTATTTCGAAAATTGCAAAGTGCACTTTTTTTCAATGTTTCTTGGAAAATTTTCTGTTTGGATTATTATATTGGAGTAATAACGCGCGGGACTATTAGAATGAAATAGCTTGGTAAATAGTCGGGCTAAATAATGGCAAGCCCCGTAGATTAGAATCAGTAATTAAACAGAGAAATCTCCTCTTATAATTACGAGGGACCTTAGGATTGTTCTAATGCTTTAGGCATTACGATAAAGTACCTGCGGTTTGCGTGTCGCGGTGTAATTTTTTACTCAAAATAAATAACGAAGTGTTAGCGTGTTGCATTCTACATTATCTACATAAACAGCGTTTTGTCATTGTCGTATTGTACACTTGTAAATCATAAAAACTATTAATCTTTGTTAGCTTTTTTTTAATTTTTAAATGGGAATATAAAAAATGTACTTTTTTGTTCGTAAAACATTATTACATTGATAATGGTACAATTTATTTATTCTTTTTTGTTGAATTAATGAATAAAAATAAACATAAAAATATGTAATGTTAGCTCAGCAAACAAGTTTTATTATAAGACGTGCATAAAAAAATTGTGATCTATCATAAAACATTACTTTTTAAAAGTTGACGTAAAACATTTATGACGAAGCGTTATAATAATGTGTTATAAAAATTTTTCCGACATTTTTATGAAAGTAGCCAAATGAATTAATATCGATATCACCACCTTGAATTTGCAGAATGCACAGTCGCGAATTTTTTGCACTGAAGTAAAAAATTTTAATAAATTTGAACTTTTTATATCAAATATTTGATGCAAATAGCTCAAATTCATCCAAATCTTTTATTCCAACGCGAAAAATCCAAATTCCTAAAACTTCTCAAATACGAAATTTCACAAATTTCTCCACCGTTCAAAAAGCTCAGTCTCAAACGTCCCAGCATTCCCCAACCCTCCAAAAAAGAAAACGCTCCCATTCACCCACTGACCCCGCTCCATCCACCCGCTCCAATAAACGTCCCCTTAAAAAAAAAAAAAAAAAAAAAATACAAAGAATAAAAATCCCACCCACGTCTCTCGCACTTATTACAAGTCATTATCCAATTACACAGTGCGGGCGTGTCAAGGGTAGGCAACCTTGCCTCGTATGCGCCCGACACTCGACCTCGCCGCGGCCTGCCGACGTAAACAGAAAAATCGCTGTCTACTCATTGACACTCGAGTCCGTCTTTCCTTGCACTTGATCATTCGGCGCGGCTGACGCATTAGCGGATGCCTCGCGCGGACGTATCGTTTTTCACGTCAAGCCTGTTTTAGTTGCGACGTCTCGCCATCGAAATCGTCGCTGTATTTATTTCCCGGAGCTGTTTTCCCGGCGACGTGGAAATACAACGTGACAATTCATCGACCCCCAGAGACCCCAGTGGAAATACAGTGGAAACTCGGGCAGAGTCAACGTGCCCGATTGCTTCTGCGAAGCGCGCTCCGAAAAAGCATCATCAAGGAAAGCAAAAAAGGAAACAACACCGCACTCTCTGTATATACTTGCTCTCGAAGCGCTCGCGCCTCTTTACCAGCATGGCAAAGCTGCCGCGCTCAAAGCTCCTCGCTTTCGAAAACAAAACGGGAAAAAAAAGAAAGGGAGAAGAAGAAATTCGCGAATCTCTCTGTACATATTCAGCGTACATCCACCCACACGCGCGCTGAAAGATCTGGAGCGCGCCGCTCTCTCGCATTGTGTGCATACCAGCCGGCTTCCGTTTATTGATTTCGGCCTAGAGCCGCATACGTACACAGAGAGACGCGAGCGCTTGGCTAATGTGGGCCACGCCTGCAGCGCGTGTACGCGTATGTAGTCGCGTGTGCACGTGTGGGTGGTTTGATATGATGTTGTATGGTGTAGCGGGAGCACCTGCTGTTATTGTGTTTTAACGCTGTCTTCGCGCTGCTGGCGGGGTGGTTGGTTCTTTTTTTCTTTTGTCGAGGGTAGTTGGTAATTCAGCGGGTGCGGTCGGTGAGATTAGGGAGGTGGTAAGGGAATTTTTGGGTGGTTGCTTGGAAAGGGGTTTTTACGATTTCTTGGATTTTGGGGTGTGAGTGGTTTTGATGTACGTTGAATTTTTAGAGTGTTTCAGTGAAAATTACTTTTGGTTTAAAATTTTTTATAGAAAATTAAAATTAAAATTTTTTTGAATTAAGTTTTCATTTAATTTCTCTGGTAGAAAATTAACTGAAATCTGGCCAGATATATTATTTACTTTAACAATCTGGCCAGCTTCTAATTAATTTTCTACCAGGGTCATTATAATTTACTTCAGTAGTAGCGCTTTGTTATACATTGAAAGCGCGTTGAACGGTGAGCAATGCTTGTAACGCTTCTGAAAACGAGCACTTGCGTGAGATAATATTGACATAAGAAGCCCTAACCCTTCCGCCCAAGTAGCTTCAAATAGAACAGTCCTGTACAATAAGAGTTACTCAAGATCTCTCTTATTTTTTTTATTTCAATAAAAAACTAAACCCCGTTTAAAACATTTATAACTCTCGAAAGCTTTTCCATATCACTCAAGCATCGTTAAAAAAAAAAACACCACAAACCCATCAATTCGCGAATCACTCACAAATCAAACAAAAAATCAAAAACCAAGCCGAAAAAGAAAACCCTAAAAAAAAACCCTCCCTCCACATTCCGCCTTATAATCAGCAAACGAGTCACGCGCAATCCCAGCTTCATTTTCCCCGGCGTCTCTCTACTCTCGCGAACAACGCGCCACTCGATAACACACATCCCGCTCTCTGTTCCGACTCTTCCGTCTAGTACTACTTCGCAGCCGTTCGCTCGAGGCTCTCTGCGAGCTTTCCTGGCATTGTCAAAGCGGCGTGCGGGTGCCGGAGAGAGAAAAAAAAAGGAGCACATTGGGGCTTAGCGAGGTGAAAAACTTTCGGCCATTAAGCCCCCTCCGGGACAAAAGCGCGCGAAATTACCGGCCTTTGATATGTGCAGCGTTGAATTTCCGGTTTTAGGGCGGTGGGGGGCGATAAAGGAGGAGATTTTTTGGGCGCCGGCACTAATGATGGGAGCTTTGTTTAGACGAGGCTTTGGAGACGGGGAGGTTGGATGGAAAATTTGGCGTTGGCGTGTCTGGAGATTAGGTCGGCGGTGAGAATGGATTCGTTGGTTTGGAAGACGTATTAGAGATTTAACTTATGTCTTGTTAAGTTCAAGCTAATGAATTGAGTATCTAGTATAAGTTAGTTTTTTTATGCTGTTTTAATAATATTTAAAAGTATTTTATGTATGTTGGTTTTCTTGAAGCTCACTAATGTATTTCTGCGATAATTTTCACGGATATAGACGCGTTTATGATGACAAGACATATCAAAAAAAAGATTATTCCGGGAAATTAAAATAGATAATTCACAAATTACATAATCTTATCAAGAAGTAGAAATATTCGAGGAAAAAGTAAATATTGCAAAAAGTAGTCGATTGTGTGAATAATTATTACTGTTCAAATAGTAAACGATGCATATATATGACCTCAAAATCTATCAACGTACACTCAAACGTTTTTGTACTGCACGCGAAGCACAGAGAAAAAAATGCTTTCTCACCACGAATAAACGAACAATATGAGTTTATTCTTTTTTAAAAGAATTACTTTTATTTTCTGGTTTTTATTTAAATTGTCGTGAAAATAACTTTTTAGCGCGTTCAAAAAGAGCATCTTTATCCCGATTAACCTGAAATTAGCAACATCTGCTTTATAAGGGATAAAACAAAAATAATTATTTAGTGCCTTTAATTTACTTCTCTATTAACTTTCAATTATAAAAAGTTAAAAATAACAATACCTTATTGCAATGCACAACAAATTTGCTTTTCTCTAACATAAAATAATTGAGTTGCTTTCGTCAGCGCTTATTCAAAGTGGAAGAGGTTAGACACTCAAATGAACTGCGAAACGTATATATTGATTAAACAAGCCGATGAGACGTGTTTACACGTGTGTGCATCGGTCTTACCACGTTCGACTTGTTCTACTTAAGTCGCGCCTTTAGTTTTCGCAGTCCAGTTTCGCAACCTACTTACACTTATAACTTAGATAGACTCCCCGCGTTATTAATAATCTTTTACTGCATTTATCTAAACTTTTCCCGACTAGAAGGAGGTCAGTCTGGTTTTTTTTACCGCCTTAACGTCCAGCGGGCTTCCTTAGAAGTTGGAAATTCTGAAATAACTGCCGGGCGTTTTCCTTTGCACTTTTCATGCGTCGCGATGGTTTTATTAATTAAACGAAACTTTTGTAAGGAATGCCTGAGCTTTGAGTTTGTTCTAGAATAACAGTTAATTATCTACGTGTATGGTAACATGATAATGTTTTGAAAAAATTCTTAATGTTCTAAACTTTTATAGATTGCACTTTTCTTTGAATTTTTAATAATAAATAAACAAAACTACAATTGCCGTGAAATTTTTAAGATGAAAAGAAAATACGAGTTTTCAAGTGAGTTTTTTACTACAAAGCACAATTTAAATTTTACATCGTGCGATCTAAATAAATGATAGTTCAAAAGTCCTCCAGAAAATTAACATACTTTCAGAGCTTCGACATTTTTTCTCATTTTTCACAGTATCATCGAAGTTTTCCCAAACTTATATTAGTCCCGTTTTATAATAATCGGTTTCCTTAAAAAAAAGAGTACATCGTAACGGACCAACTGCTCCATAAAGCATCACATTCTCTACGCGCTCTCGCGGGCGTGTCTCATTAAAAAAAATGACAAAAGATCCGCTGCATAATTTTCACACGTTCATTTCCAAGAAAGAGCCAATTAAAGCTCACATTACCAGCCGACCAGACTAGACAACCCACTTGTATGATTATAAAACGAGATTAACCTTTCGACGAACGAACCTGGAGGCCACTTCCAAAAACTTATCACTAAAACCCCTCTTTATTAATCCAAACATAGTCACATCACCGCGAGAGAATAAAAAAGCCGTCAATTAGGTTTCTACAAAAATCGATTAGCAACATAAACGTAAGCGATGCTCTAAAACTCCCGAGCGATGCGTCTGTTTATTCCGGCTGATAACTGCCGCGTGGCGAGGAGGTCAAATAAAAATTTATATTTCGCGTGTCTGCGCGCATATACAAGAAGCTGCCGTCCGCGAATACGAGCTTTTTCCTCTTTAATGAATGCCATTTTTGGACGATTTGCAAGCGACGCCCGGCGTCGCTGCTTATCAAGTCTCTTGTTTCTGCTTTTTTCACTATACGGACTCTATATACACTCTACCTCCCTCTGCTTTTCCGAGGAAAATTGTCAAATATTTGCGAGGCGCGCGAATTTCCGGAAGCTGCATACATGACAGCTCATCGCGTGTATTCATATAGCGCGTAACGATAAATTATTTATTTCTTATGAATAAAGCGATGAATTTTTCCCGAGACAATCATCGCGTGTTTGTCGATTTCGAGTGTTACCGAAAAAAAGAACGAAAACGAGATTCGGCCGAATTTATAGTGGTTACTTATATGCATCGAATTTTCTATATGAGGTATCGATTTTGCGCGGGACGATTGATTCGATGCAAACATCCCCGGGAGGATGGTAAAACGGCCGGCCGGTGCCGAGCGCAATAAAAACAAAAAACAAGATTGGATGGAATAAAATGTATTTGAATTTTTCATAAAAATGTTATTGACGTTTTTGTATATAAACAACGTTTACGAAACGGAAGTTGATGCTTTAGACGGCGTAGAGCCTCTAACTTTTTCAGAAAGCTATTTATATAGGCTGCGTTTATAAAATCGACGCTCATATACTTTTTATGAATCTAATAAAAACTTTACGGCTCTAATTAACGTTGAATTCAGTGGTATATATAGTCAAAGATATTTTTTTCATCGCCCGATGATAATCTATATAAACGTGCGTTTATTTATACCGTATAAATCTAGGCTCATCTCAAAATCCATATTTATTGTGGATTAAACTTTAATGCGCAAAAAGTCGATGAATAATAATGCACGTTGAATTTCATTGTGTACATTGAAGCGAAGGTGGGAACAGCAAGAGGAATGATGCCAAATAAGGAGATAGTAGCTAACAGTCAATAATTTGACGTGCGCTCTGTGCTGTGCTGCTGTTTGATGTGTATAAATGGCCCCGTTTGATTTGCATAATGGACATTTCTAAAATGAATGATTCTTCGGGGGAATGAAACTCAGTTATCGGAATTACGAGCGGATAGGCCTAGTTATTCGGGCAGTTTGTTCGTTTTATGGTTATTTATAATACAGGCAGAAGTTGCATAATTGCATTAATTTATATTATTTGTGTGCACAATCTAAATAAAATTTCGCTTTATGAGATATTATTAATTTCTACAAATTGAAAATCAAATATCCAAATTAATTAACGATAAAATGAGGATCGAGTTATGAAACCGATTGCTTTCCCGCATTGTTATCATCATCCTAAAAATCATAAATAAATCACTCTCTCACCCAACCTCCTCCCCACTCTTTCCGCATCCTCGCTCACTCGTCCCAAATATCCAAAATCAGCCCGCCAACTTAAAAATCATTTCGGCGCAATCTCGGCAGCCGGCCCGCGCTGCGGGATCAAACGGCGCGCGTGCAGCGGTGCATAACGAGGCGGAAATCGGGCTATGTACCGGGCGCGTATTCTGCGGGAGCAGCCGAGCGAGAGATAGAAGGTTAAGGTCGTGCGTGACTGCGCCGGATGATTGATCGGGCCGAGCTTGAGCGCTGGGAGAAGGGATAAACGTCGTTTTGACGCGGCCTGCGTGCACGCGTTCTTTTGAGCTGTGTGTGGAGAGGTTGGGTTTTGGTGGAGTGTTTGGGAGGGCTGGATTGGGTTGAGGAGGGGGAGGATGGTTTGGCGGAGGTGTGGGTGCAGGATGAGTGGTTTGAAAGTTAATAGAGATGGTTGGAGGATGATCGGATGATGTGATAAGCGTATGATTTCATGGCCGGTTTGAGAGCGATGGCATTGATAAGCGACTCTTGGCTATGACGATGTGCGTCGTGAGGCTGGCTTTGAATTTGCGGCTGGTTTGTTGGTGGCGTTTGAACTGGAGGATATTTGCGGGCTGATTAAAAAGATGATGTGGAGAAGGTTTTTGTTAATTGTTTATGGATTTATATCGGCAATTCAAATTGTTATTTAACATTGTTTTTGATTTAATTGATGAATTGAAATAAAGCGTATTCAAACGTTATTTTTTTTTTCTTTTTTCAATTTATTTTGTACAATAGCTTACGAAATACTATTACCTAATGTTTTTTAATGTATATTTATGTTTTGATTGTTCTATTCGCTTTATTTGTTTTTGCATTTTTTACGACGCGATCGATATCGCTTGGTACTGAAACAACAAATGCTTTCTATTCCAGAAAACTATTTACTTTTTTAAAAATCTTGTATTTCTACATTTACAAAAAATCTTTTAAAGTTCAAAGAGCGCAACTATCATTTTTCAAAAACTCCTAACTTGAACGTAAATTTAACAAAATACACCTTTTATAGGCGAATAACAAAAGCATAAAGCATCATTTGCAACTATAACTCAAACACTCCTTAAACTTCGTTTACATCCAAAACATTACAAACTCCGCTACAAAAAAGCTCGTCCTACTTTCCACGCAAATTTCAAAACGTTACACGTAACGCAACAATAAACCCAACTCGGCAATAATATCTTCTTCTCCGGCGCGCCACTAACTTTTTCGCGTCGTCACTCGCGTCCCGCGCCCGCAGAAGAGCTATAATTTAACGGCCGCTATACTTTTTCCACCGACCCGCAGCTCTACACATTCCCCTCACGTACAACAGCTTCGGAGATTTTTACCTTTGTCACGAGCCGGCGAAATTTCGCCCTCCCGCGTAATAAGAGCCATTTTCGTCGTATCAAAGCCATTACCGGCCGGTTTTACATCGAGGGCCCTTTTAAATTCCCATCGCGCGGCCCCGGCTCTAATCCCGTTCAGCCGTAACTTTTTTTTTACGCCTCCCACCCGTAAAGCTCGCCCGGAGCTTTATTTCGAACAAAAAGAAACTCGGGCCCCGCAGGGCCGAGACAAAGCCAAGGCGGCTTTCTTTTCTCTCTCTCTCTCTAGCATCGGCGTGCCGAGTTTGATAAATTTACCCTTGCGACATTATTCTCAGATCGGCCGGAAGAGCCGGCTCGTAAAAGCTAGAGAGCAGGCCTTTAAAACGCGCGCAAGCTCGGAGAAAGCAAGAAAAAGACAAGATAGAGACTCGCCCTGAGAGTGGCTCACGTGTACACACACACAGGACGCGACGACAGAGCCATCTGCCGCAGTGCGCCTGGAAGTCTGCCAGGGTGCTTCTTCTGGCGCGCGAGCGCGAATTTTCCCCGTGTGCACGTGATGTTTGCACGGAGGAAAGGGCGGAGCCGCCTACGAGAGAGAAAGATAGATCGAGCAAGACGGATTTATCGCGCCGTGTGTGTGTGTGTATTCGCTCGACGGTTTTTCCGGAAAATCGCGTTTTTCCGAGGCGGGGACCGGTGCGTTAAAGCGGGGTGAGAATCGGGAGGAATAAGGAAGGAGGTCAGGGAAGTGGGTGCGCTGGAATTTCGCGGGGCTTTGGGCTTATTAAGTTGGAATTTTCTCCGTTAGGAATTTGTCTTTCAAATGAAATTGCAAAGTAGTTTTTAACTTCGGAGGTGGATCGTTAAAATTTAGTCCAGCTTTTTCCGGTTTTACATTCTGGAGGGGGAGGCGTATGCAATATACATAGCGAGGCGGGCCAAGCGCGACGAGTTTATTCTTTTCCTGCCGGGGTTATAGTGGCTTTGCCAACTGGCGGATTGTTACTCGGGAAACTTTTTTCAACTAGTTACACGGGTGCTTTTTGTAAAACGGCGTTGGAAAATTAATTTTTGCTTTTTTTCAGTTGAGGAGGAGTGCTGGAAATCATATTGCGAAAGTTCGGAAGCTTTTTTTGAAATCGAGTTGCGAAGTTAATAATACCCGTTTTATAGCTTTCAATCGTATACCTGTAACATTATTGTAAAATCTCTGTGCAAAAATGATGATGGTATTTTGCGAAGTTGGTTAATACGTAGTTGCAATAAAAGAAAAAATACATGGTCCGGTAATAACATTATTAAACAAAATTGTATCTGCACTTGACTTTTAATTAAACAAATAGTTCGTAAGAAGATTAAGTAAACACATTAGAATAAAACCAAGCGATCCAGTGCTTGCGTACCGCGTTTAATACATCGTAAACTCGATTCGAAAAAAAAGCATAATTTATTCCTTGAAACAATGAATAGAGCACAAGATCACTTGATTATTCACAATGCAGCAGAAATTGATGTTAGTCACAAGTTACCTAATCATTCGGACGCTGCATCTAATTGGCGCTGACGTAACTCCCAACCCAGCTCCAGAAATAACCCATAAAAGAGGATTGATCACCCATACTAATGACAAGCTCACAAACCGCATTAATAACCTAATTGAACAACCGTTAGCGCCTCTCTAGTTACACACAATTACGCGAAAAACTCGCGCCTCCAAGCCCAGCAATCCCCCAATCCCTTATTATCTCGCGTTAACCCAGCAACAATTTCATCGCAACTAGACACGCCGGTGTAATTAATATAACGCACCGCGTCACGGTAACCGCCGCGAGAGCTCGTATATAATCAGAAGCCCATTGTGCGAGCCGTACATCCGCGGGCTCTCGTCAACAATAGCCAGAATCGCGCTGAATTACGTCGGAATAACTCCGAGAAAAAAAAAAACACAATAATTCGCTCAAATCGAGCTCTAGAAAAATAATCCCATCGGGGCGTGGAGGCTCGATGAGGAAGAAAAAAAAAGCAGCTGGGAAAACGAGAGCAGTGGACTTTTGCGCGCCTATCTCGAGAGAAAGAGCGAAATAATGAATGGAGGAGGGGAGACGACGCAGCGAGAGACGCACGAGGAAAGAAGGACAAGAGAGCTGGCTTTTCAGCTTAGAAAGTATAATAAGACGTCTGGAGGCTGCAGCGGCGCGAGGAAAAATGCACTCCGTTTTTTTCTGCCTTTTTCCCGAGAGGCTCGTTCGTCTCGAGTCTGCAGTCGCTTACATCATGTTTTTCGTGCGGACGGTTTGTTTTGCTTTCGTCGGGAGAGTCGCTCGAGGATCGATTTGCTCGTGGGGCTGATAGGTTCTATATCTGGCTGGGGTGAAGAGAGATTGATGCGGAGTTTATAGCGGAGATGGTGCGTGGACGCGCGGATGTCTTGAGTTAAGATTTTAGATGATGTTGGACGTGTGCGCTTAAGCTTGGGTTTTTAATGTCCGTAGTTTTGTTTGGTTTAATTTGAGTATTTTTTATGCTTGTTGTGTGATGGTTATTTGTAAGGTGAAAATTGCAGGCTGCGTAATTGCGCAGGGGGAAATCGAGTTTAATTAAATAGCGCGCTGATCAACGTCGGCAAAATGCTAATTAACAAATGCAAATTTTCTCCGCTCGCAGACAATTTTCTCACGTTCTGCTCGCTCCTGCTACAGATTGCACTTCTGATTATCTAATTGTTTGGCGCTGAAACTTTTTATGAAATTATCATTGCCGCCTCGCTAATTCCTTTATCGCGATTCTCCGAATCGTTTTTGCGAGCGCAAAAACAAATCAGCAGCGTTCATTGACAAAAAAAAGTCGACGTCCCAGCTGAACACAAACACGGAAGCCTTTTACAATATCCGCCGGCAGTAAAACTCTTAAAACACAAATTCGCAGAGGCGAACGTCAGTCGTATACGAGGCAAGCGTAAAACCACTTCCCGACTGATCCTCTTTGAAATCGCGCCTCAAAACGCCGTATGAATTGCATAACGATTGTTTTACAACTCGCGCAGAGCCCTCGAACGAATCGCTCAAATTTACAATCCAATTAGGATCTCTCTACCAAAACAGCGCGACAAAAGCTAGCTGCGCTCTTATAACAATAGAAAAGCCTCTCTAGTCTACTACGTTTGCTCGGCATCTGGCTATTCTTTTTCTCTTTCTCACCGGGAACGATGATTTCTCGCTCCGCGTCCTCTCCGTTATCATTATACCATCCCGCGGAAGTCACACACGTACACGCAGCTGTATATACGTATCGAATGCCCTATAGTGCCGCGAGATCGTTTATGCAACCGCAGAGTTACGCAAGCGGTGCGGGTATTGAAGTAGGCACTCTACTTTTTTTTCAGCTGTCACCCTCGAGTGCGTTTAAATTTCTAGGAGGAGGACGCGCTTGGAAAAATGTTGCGGACACGGTCGAGCTATGGATTCCGCGCGCGGCTTTGTTTTTTTTTCTGAAGGTTTGCGTATTGGTTTTATTGGCGGATGAGGTTGGAGTATGCGTGGCTGGAGAGTGAAAATGGTTTTATCACGGAGATGACTTTTTTTTAACTGCAGCGCGCTGCATGATAAAAGTGTGTGGCGATACGTCGGCGCAGCGTCGATTTCAATTGTTTGCAAAACGTGCTCAGTCAAATTCCAATCGGAATTGAAAAAATGAGAAATTCTTTATTACACGCGCTCGATTTTCCTCGCGTTAATACACTAGAGCCCGCCGCCTCTGAGTGCATCTTTTCCCCGGCGTCGAAAGAAAAAAAAGTTAAGAGGAAGCCGCCCCTACCACGCGTCGATCGCGCCTTAACGCGACACGTTCGCGCGTCGTCGGCACGCTCCTCTCGAAATAAAAAGGAAAGTTTGTACAGAGTCGGCTGGAAATTAATTGTCCCCTGCGTCGCGAGCACGCGCGCAAAAAGGGGAGCTGAAAAAAAAAGGTGAAATCAGTAGCGAAGTTTTTAACTAGAGAAAAAGTATAAGTTTCGTCGTTGAGAAAAAACAAAGTTGCAGGTTTGCGTTTATGATTAAAACAGTTGGTTAGTCCGCGGGGAGTGATTGGTTCGCTGTGCGATTAGTAAACAGTTTCGGCGCTTGTTTGTTTGCGCTCTCTCCGTGGACCGATAGCTTGTGTGCCAATAGGGTATCGAAAAAGCAATAATAGTTGCCGAGTAAATAGTCGATACCGGCTAATTATCGAGCGGCCCGAGGTGGTAAATGGAAACGATAATATATAGTTTGACTGCGTGGGGTTATAGTTAAATAGTTTAATAAAATACTAAAATCCAGCTGTTGCAGTTTTACTATTCGCACAATGAAGCCTGGATTAATTCAGAGCTCTCTGCCCGTCCAATGTCACGTTTTGTTCGTCTTAATAACAACTATTGTCCTCCCGTAATTGGCCGAAATATTCAACAATAGCTCAACGTCTACACTCGCCAATTCCGCCGGAATATTACAACAATCCACCTGCCGGCTAATGATCCAGCAGATTTACGCTTCTTAACAATCGCCCGTGATTCGCGTTATCCAACGCCGAATCTCACCCACACGCGAGCTCCCGCACGAGACGTTAATAATCGAGGTCGGCCGTAACAACTACATAAACCCAGCTACAATCCCGCTTCGTTTCTCTCACTCTGCTACCCATATTAAAAAATCGCTTATATCACTATATATTAAACAAAAAGAAGCATGTATCAAGAGAAGCGATGTGGAAGAAGGTATAACAGAGCAGGCCAACCTTGACAGCCGCGGAACGGTTTTCCCGTCCTAGAGCTCCTTAACGATTCCGCCCGTCATGCTGCCCCCCTTCTTCGCGCTGACGTTCCGATTTCATGTATAATATCAACGCGCCGCGCGCTGTATTTGCATAGAGCCTTCGCTGCCGCGCGAATATAAGTAAAGGTGCTGGAGATTCAATCTTTTCTCTGCGTTCGGCCGTCTCTCTCTTTCTTTTCGAGGAGTGTGTATATTGGAAATGGTGCGAGAGGCTTTGTGTGTCGCGGGCAAATACGGGAGAGTAGCTTTTTTCGCTATTATGAAAGCTGCTTCTTACTTTTTCCGACTGGTCGGGTTGGTTTTTGAGGCGGCGGGCTGACGGGAAGTTGTTAAGGTGTGATTTGCGCTGGTGGGGTTATTGAGAAAAGAGTTGAATGTAAGCTAGAAACGTATATTAAGAATAGAGTCTTGGAAAAGTATGGATATTAAGGGTAAGATAAACGCGGAGCGAATGAAAAATCGCGTGTCGCCCTTAACCCTGTTTCAAATCAGTTTAGCATGCAGATCTGCTTAATTTGCGGAGGTTACAACCAACGTTTTATTCTTTCGTGCGCTGTATCGTTCGGAGAACAACGGCTTTTTAACGATGTTTGATTGCGCCGGCTTGCATAAATCTCTATTTTTACAGCCACGATGCCCGTACTTTTTTATTGATCAAATAAAATTTTTCGTCATTAAACTATTTTTGCTGCACTGCACGATTATTCCAAAGTACACTCCCAGCTCTCGTTTAATTTTCCGAAAGAATAACACTCGAACGCCGCTTCCAACTCATATAACCCATCAACTTTATCGTATATTTCCCAACGAAAGCCCTTAAAATATATCCTCGCTATCATCGCGAGAACAGCGAGGCGCAATTAAAAACAGAGCACTCGCGCCAGAAGGGAAAAGCAGCGCGATTGTTTACATTTACAGGACGCGGGTAGATAAAAGCTCCTATCATTCCGCTCCTAATCAACGCGAGCGCGTTACAATCCCTGCGAGAAAAACAGAGAGTAGAGCTCGGCGCGCACTCGATAAAAAGCAATCTCCGTAACGACATTTTTTCCTGTCCCCGGCCGTTTCTCTTTCAATTTTTTTCCCAGACCACTGTCTCTCCCTCTCGCTTTTTCCATTTATAAAGCGCATATCGAAAAAAGGAAAAACTAGACCTGCCGTAAAAGTGCGTGACTATATATACAGATCGAGCCAAGGTCGACGTGTGTCTCGCGGTTATACCGATTACACGCGACGCTGAGCTAATCGCGACGACTCGTCTTCTTTTTCTTTTTTTTTTTATCGTTACGAGATCTCACCGCGGGACTTCCCGCTTTATCTCCGTAATCCGGAGCGTTAATACGCTCGATCGGAAATCTAGTTTGCGGTGAGGGAGGGAGTCAAAGAGGACGCGAGCGGTCGAGTCGAAGATTACTCCGGCGGATCCGTTCGAGCGCACGCAGCTGTTGCGCAAACTCCGCGATTTATCAGGAAAAGTAATAAAAATCGCTGCCGTATTTCCCGTTGGTGAGGCGTAAAACCAATACGACTTTTTTTTGCGAAACTTTTTGTTTTTGACGAGTCGGACCGATCGGTGTCAGGCCGCACGATAGATACATTTCTACACGGCGTGCGGGAAATTCGTTTTCTCGCACAGCCGGTCGGACACGGGTGCGTTAAAACAAGCTTCCTGCACGTCGTATTAAAAAATTATGTACGATACACGGGCGATAAAGTGATTTTAACCTCGAGTAAACTTTCCGCACTCGCTTCGTTGGGCTTAAACGTCAACACAAGGTAAAAATCACTTTACCGCACTTGTGTCGTAAATAACTAGTCTCACAAAATTACTTTCGTCCCTACATTTCACTTTTTTCATAAACCCATCCACATCCCTCCCGAAATAAAACTAGAACGCAGCCTTTTTCCATATCTCCGCAATAAAAGCCAGCCCCCCAGTCGCTCATCTCCAATAAGAGCCATCACACATCGAAAACTGTTGCGCGCGCGGTGGCGCGACGAAAAAAAAAGGAGGCTATCGATAACGCGAGGCACTCCGGAAGCGTATACAGCGAGAGCTCTGAGGCCGCGAGGGAGAAAGGAGGAGTCGCGTGGCCTAGTTCGAGAGTCCGTTTTTGAGTCCGGCGCTGCGCCCGCCGATCATCGATCCGTTTTGGCGGGGCGCGCGCGCGAGCGCGAGAAACTCGATTTGCCAAATTGGGTTGGATGTCAAAATAGCCGTGAGAGCGCGGCCTTCCGTGATTGCGAAACTGGTTCCGCAACTAGTTAAGGTTAGAACGCCAGCAGCTGTTTACGGGAGTTTTTTAAGGGGGGTGGGGGTTGGGTTTTGGGGGATTTTTTTTGTTTTTCTTTTGTAGGGCTGGGATTTGGTTCATGCGGGTGGTGGGAGAGAGGAGGGGTAAGGTTGGTTGTGGGGATTCTTTAAAAGGAGGTTCCTGCATTAATTTGTGGGTTTGTATTGTTTGGTGGCTTTAGTGGGTTGTGCGTTTTGCGGCAATGTAAATTTACCGTTCGAGAGATACAAAAGAACTGTATAAATTTTAAGTAAATACTAAGAATAAAAGCGGGCAATTCAAATTAGAGTTCCGGGATACTATTTCAGTCGGGCGATCGATATTATTTGCACTTTAATAAGTAAAATAGATTCGCTTGCATTCGGTGCTTTGTTACTGGAAAATCGGCCAGTATTTTACAAGGAATCTCAATATTTTTATGTTTTTCTATTAATAGACTTTTTTTGAGGTCGAGAAGGCATTGACTAAAAAACCTTTGTTAAAAACAAAGACCGCGTAACTCGAGCAGTTTAATAGAAAATTCTATAATCGGTCCTCTTGTACCCGTGCTCTCCAGTCGCTTTTCTTATGCGCGCACGCGGGTCAGAAAGAAAGGGAAATGTAGGGAAAATGGAAAATGCATTTGGCAATGACTAAGGTAGAATACAAATTTTTTTGTCCTATTGTTTTTTATATTCATTTATATATTGGTTTAGTCCAACTGTATTTAAATATTTCATTCAGTAAAAAACAATAAGAGATATTGAATTAACTTTCATTCGACAACTATTAAATAAACATTTTATTTTATCAAAAACTAAAAAACCGTTTATCTAAAGCACGCATTCATTTTTATTAATATTAAAATACAATTTTTTAGGTAAAAATGAATATATATGTTACAGGGGACTTTTAATATGTGAAATTGACAGTCAGCATGATTAATATATAGAATACTGGCCTATTCATTTTTTTTATTATTTTTCACGTCACGTATATCTTTATTGGAAACGTGTAATAAATCTGAGACTTGATAATTCATCAGTCAAACTTGCTATTAGCACCTTGACCATTTGGAGTAGAAAACAATATTTTTTTATTTTGACATTTCTTAAATTATTTTTCCACCCTTGCTACCCTATCGAAGCAATACCAAAACCATTCCAACGTGAATGATTTATTAATATTGCCATCAAAACCATTAATTTCAGCCTCTTTATAATCGCGCCGACACATAAAATCAATTGCCTCCAGAAAAAAGTCACTTAATTATAATAAGAAAACGCGCCCTATAAAAAAGGGCGCATTTTCTTATTATAATTAATCTTTAGTCTTCCACACTTTTTCCGTCCCCCTCCCAGCAAAGTGCACAAATATTTTCGCAATCAGTCCAGGCCTTAATGAATTCCTGCCGCATAATTAAAAGGAAATCAATACCCCGCTCAAAACCCTCGCAACCCAAACTAATCCAGCCAAACTCCTCGCGACCGATACTTTTTCCGCCCAGCCAACCGACTCCATTACTTTCTATTTACTCCGGCCATCAAACCGTAAAAACAGATCGGCAAAGAAGCGAAACCGATCTCACCGCTTCCGTCGCGCCTGAAAAAGCGCCAGAGAGCTGCCACGCTGACGAGCAGGTAAATAATTCAAAGCGCAACGCACGGCAATTAAGAGACGGCGCACACTGCAGCTTTATTCTACCTCTCGACGAGGCTCGTTTCACTCGATATGAAAAATGCAAGCTCGCCTCGTGTTTGCACGAGTCATTACCGTGGAATAGATATATATAGGGGATCGGATGGCTGATGGTACTTTATTTACGGCGCGCCTCGTGGCGCCGATTTATATCGGAGAGCGGAATGGGCCAGCCGCGAGGGAAAGTTTTACGGGCGGGGCGCGAGCTTTTGATGCTTGTTTTGCGACATTACGGGGCTGAGTTGAAAGTTCGGCGTGAAATTTCGCGAGATGGGATGGGGAGAATCAATTTTCGGGGAGAGGGATGGGGCTGGGGGTTTTATGAGTTGGCGGGGATTTTCGGTGGGTTATGGAGCTACTTTTTTTAATTATTCTTGGAGTTTTTTGGTGGGTGGGATGTTTGGTGTGAGAGTGCGTATGATGGATTAATTTTTTTTTAGAGATTTTTTAGCTGTTTGGATTTGATGGGATGGGAGGAAGTTTTGATGTTTAAATTTACACGTTTTGTAGAGGTAAAAATTGTTTGGTAGATTGGATTTGAAGAGTACAATGTTGAGGTTTGTAGAGGGAAATTTATTTTATTAAAGCATATTTCTGGGGCTTCCCGATATAACCAGTGAAGTGCATATTTTTTCAAAATCCAGTTTACACCGATTTGGAGAGCAGCTTGCAACTTGCAAGCTCATTATCATGTGGATTTCATATAGTTATCGAAAAGTTGTTATTTTGTAGAAATATCTCGTTGAGTTAGTGTATATTGAGTTCCCTACCTTTTCTAATAATATAAAAAAAATTTAATTGCTTTCATTTACTAATATTCAATTTGTTTTCTCATTCTTAGGTGTATATTTCAATATAAGACTATTATAATAGAATTACAAATATAGACTTATTTAATTATGAAAGGAACTACAGATGTAGTGAGACACAACTATATGTCATAATTAAATAGTAGAATCATTAAAATAAAAGGTGCTTTCAAAAATAATAAGTATTTACGTGATAATATTTACTTTAAAATTTTATTATTATAATTATGTGAAATAAAAAATGAAACCCTAAAAAGAGAATAAGTCCCCTCCCGATTCTAAAAGTTCCTGAACTTTCAGTACTACTCGTATGTTTTACTATTTTGCCTCAAGGGAAAAAGTATATTATCTTAATGTCACGGCCATGACTATTTTTATACTTAGTGCCTAAAAAAATTAGCTACGAGTTAGATTTTAATTCCTTTACGTTAATGTCGGGCGTACCATTATAGTATATTAAAAATTTCAATTTTTCAAAATGATAAAAAATAAACTAAACCGTAATTATATAATAAAGCCACGTATTTTTACCCTGAAAAATTTTTCGTAAAACTAGATATCTAAAATACTATCTAAAATAACTTAGCTCTTCAAGCGCCTCTAAAATTTGTTTACAAATCTAATATTTACATTTTCCTTTAATGATTCAGGCAAGGTAAACGCAAAGTATAAAAATGGAATTTTTAAAATTCAATTCCGCCCTTAATAGTCAAACACTTAATTCACCCGGCTGATCGATGTTTACCTAAAAATGTGGGTCGCCGCAACAAAGTAATCAATCTCGCTGCATTAAAGTGCAATAACAACAACCTCGTAATCAATCTTGTCGCTCCACCCAGATTATAAACCAAGATCCTCACTAAAAGTCTCCACTATTTAAATTTCCCTCCCAAACACTCACCCACGCCCTTATTAACCCCAAAATTCCCCACTCCCCAATAAACAACAATCCACAACCTCGCACCTACTTCCTCGAAAAGTAGCCAACCCCCGCTAAAATTACGCGAGCTACGTGAAAGGAAAGCTTATGCTCTGCCGGCGAGGAACCGCGCAAATTATTTGAGTAATGGAAAAAGGTAAGGGCAAAAACACATTTCCGGGCTCTCGTTTATTGGACACACTCGAGCTGTCCGGCGGGCATGCGAAATAGAAATGCCGCGGAAGATTAATGCCGCCACGACGCCTACACGTGCGGCTCTCTTTCTCCTGTGGGATTTGTATCTCCCCCGTGTGCGTACATCGAAGTGCTTTTTTGCCTTGGACATATTTTCGAGTGGGAAATGGACCGCCGGCGCTTTTACTTATCACTGAGGGAGATCCTCTTAATCGAGGCTTTTGTAGGAGCTTAGACGAATGCAAAAGTGCGAACGCGTTTTCCTTGATGGATGAAGTGTAGGTATTAGCCTCGGGAGAAACAAGGCTCCGTCGAGGGCTCGTGTGTACGCTGCAATCGGGTTAATGCTTCTGAAATGCTTATAAGCATCAATCTCACTTTCGCGCGGTGGTTATTAGACGGCGGGCTTTTCCGAAGCGCTGAGAGGTGGTTAAGGACGCAGGCCCCCTTTTTTCTGGTCTGCTCCTTAATTGCGATTTTCCGTGCGATGTAGTTTATGCGTCTGGCAGGTGTACACGGGTGGTTGATGGTTTTTATTTTAGGATAGGATCAGCGTTGGTTTTCGATGTGGTATTTTCGAGGTCTTGTTTACTTGTGTTGTTTGTTGTAGCGTTGTATTGATATTTTGTAAATCACCACGCGAAATCTGATTATGAAAGAAAGGGTAATTTGTAATGGTTTGGGTGTAATTATCTATAATTAGGGTGATTATCTGTGAAAAGTTTTGACAGCCGTCGTGGCTTTAAGGTTATAGTAGTTAATATTCTAAAATTATTATTTCTTAAATTTATTTACCCTTGGACGATACCTATTTCAGTAGTTATTACTAAGCACGGTAAGACAACAACAATTTAAAAAAAAATCACAGGTGACTTTCTTTTCTTTAAACACGAGAACAAAACCTTACTCTTCTTTTATCTTCCTTTCACTTTACATACACTCATAAAATATCTCCGCAAAAATACGTATTAAATTTTTGAAATTTCCTCCACCCTCACCCCGACATTCCCCACCAAATTCCCGAAAATTCCCAAGCTCGCTCAGCATCTCCACCTCGGATTTTTCTTCCCGAAACTCCCAAACCCTAACCCCCCCTTGTTCCCAAAACTAATACATCGCATATACACGGAGTCTCTCGAAGCGGCTCTCGCGTAACTATGCATATTACGCGGGGCCTGCTACAAATCAAGGCTCTGAAGCCTCTAGCTCGGTGGAAATTCGCGCATAACGAGAGAGTTCCGAGGGCTAATAACTCGCATAAATCAGAGGGCGGCTGCGTTCCTTACCTCGAGGCTGATTGGCTGTCGGAAGGCGCCGGAGGACTGGAGGCCGCCGGTCGAGCTGGCCGAGCGGTCCTGGCTGGACAGGGCTAGGATCAGGAGGGCCAGGACCCCAGCCGCCAAGATCGCCCTGCGCAGCCCGGCGAGGACGTGTCTGCGCAGCGTCATCTTCTTCTCCCGTGGCCTGGCTTGGCTCTTTCTTCTGTACTCATACCGGACTGAAAGCAGAAAGTTTGGTTAGGTTTTATTTTTATGGATTTCGGAGGATGGAAGTGGAAGGTTTTTTATTAATATATAAGGGATTGTAAGGATTTTTTAAATACGTGCTTTGATAGTCTTTGGCATTAGTTGTTCTGGGTACTTCTAGGATTTGATTAAATTTGAATTTCTCGCGGATGGACATTTTTTATTTAAGGATATTATATATCGAGCGTTTTTGTAATACTAGTTCGTATGGCTGCCATGCGGTCAGAAATTATGTTAGCTAAGTATATAGATGTGTCAATATACTGTAAAACAAATAAAAGAAAATAAAAGAACGTATCTTTTCAGAGAATCAAATGACAAAACAATCATCAATAAATTATTTATTCATTTTTTATAGATGAAGATCTCATATACTTTACCATCAAGTTTTCCAGAATTTTTTTAATTGAAACACTAAAAAACTCGTTTTATATTGATAAAGACCGAGCGATATAAGATGTAAATAAGTATAAAAAAGTGAGTATGAATATTCAAGTATGATTATTACAATTTACGATTCGAAATAAGAATAGAACCATATGCGAATGCATATTAAAATTAATAAAACAGAACTTTTTAACGCTTTTCATATGTTTCATAATTGTCTTCGCCAACAAAAAGGACAAAAACGTTAAATTTGAATTACTGATGGCATGAATAATTTACCCGGCTGATTATTGGTTGATATTTTTCAGCGCTTTTTTCGCGATCTGCGATCTCGTCCCCGGCAAAAATGTATGAAAACGTAAAATTTGAATAAATGATGAATAATTTATACAGCTGATTGTCTCCCCGCAAAAAGAAGCCAGAACACGAAACGAAGCTCTCTCTGCCTTTTGTTTGATATCAAAGTTAGCCCGATGAAAAAAGAGCCGACGTCAATTTTCGTATTAGTTCACCGGCGAAGCACGGAACTATTGAATCTCTGTTTTGAATACTAGTCACGTATTGAAGATGCCTACACGTGACATAAATTATTCGTACTCCGTTAATAGGTCGTAATAATTGATGATTTTACGATGAGCTTTTGTAACTATATGAAGAGAGACTTAAAATTCTTAAGTAGTTGCTAGCATGGAAAAAATATCTACATTTATAAAATACTTGTTCCATTTATAAAAGTGACGCGAACGCTTTCGTAATTAACGAGAGTAAACAATTACCAGCGAGGATAACGAAAAACTACAAATAATTATCACGTCTCAGTGAATTTGTGAAAATTAAAATTAGCCGGGCTTAATAATTTAATGAAAAATATTCAGCGCTCGCTTCGCCTCGATTCAGGCACGTTTTAGTACGTCCGCAGAGTAAAGCAATGCTGCAGTGCAGTCTGGCGGAAATTAAACGTTCTATACTGAACTAAGAACATTACTTTGCCGCTTCGTACGCAATTCATACTGCAATAATAAACTGCATACAATGTCACGCGATCTCTTCCTCTCTGCTTTTAGATCGCTTAAAGTTACGTTAGATGTTCCGATAATAAATGCGTTATGATATTTTATGAAAAAAAAAGAGGATCGTTAGATTACGACCGCTTTATTTCTTCATCCGTGACGTAATAAAAAATAAGCGCTCGTTCGTCAAGTTAATTGTCAGTTATATCAAAAATTATAAAACGGGATAATTGAATAATTGAATAGTTACATGATAGGCGGAAAATCAAATGTTTTAGATACCGTAAGTGTTTATGGTAGTGAGGATAATTTAGAATCTTAATGAGATGAATTCAAATCATGATGTATGTAAGATTATTATTTCTTTAATGATAACATTTCTATTTATTATTAATTAAATACTGCATATGATGTAAAATGATTAATAATTACATTACTAGGTACATTGCATTATATTAATAATTACATCCGTTTGCCATAACTAAATACCGTCTTTACCACTGAAATTCAAACCGTTGCTCACACACGCGCGCAAACACACGCAGCATACACGTACACATACATTCAAATACAATTTGGTGTTTATTTGAAAGACTTAATTAAATCAATTGAACTTTCCTGCCCCTACCCAATTTCTTTTCCATACACCCACGCTCGCACATTCACCCACAGCCAGCAAAAAATAAACAATGATCAGGAATGCATCAACAAAATACCAGCTCATTAACAGCATTAATCCTCCCCCGCCGCATTATCTCCCCCCATGCATGCCAGAACACTAGCCTTTCCCGGCTTCGGATTATTCCCTCGGCAATCGGTGAGCCGCAATCGAACTCGAGGCACGCCCGGAATGCTGTCGAATTTTCCCGCGCGCGCGCACCGTTAATTAAGCGCGTATACACGCCCGTCTGTGCGAGTGCACGTTCGTCAAAGTTTCCCACTGCGTTTCCCCGGCAGTCGCCGATTATCGGAGAAAAGCAACGCGGACGAGGGCCGGCGTATGCTGGATTTTTAATTGGCCGAAAGCGCGAGCGCAAGCTTAACGAGTTCCTCGAGCTGACCGAGGATTTGCTGGCGGTGCCGGAGCTTGTTACTATTCGGGGGGTTACGTTTTTTTTGCAGGGTTGGATGTGAGGGTTTTGTACTTTTTTAATCGATTGCGTTGGCTGAGGTTGTTTGATTGATTGAGCTGATTCGATTGATTTGAGTCTGTGGAGGATTGATTAATTCTATTGATTTGGTGGGTTTATATTTGGGTATGAAGAGGATCGTTTGGGATTTTTGAGTTTGGGGATATGCTATTTTAGGATTTTGATTGTGGCTTGTAGACGTTTATATTGCGAAATCTAAAGGATTTTATTACTGTTGAAACGTTAAAACTGTCTTAGGAAGTAGTTAAGTTAACGGCCGTAAATTTATTGAAGATTCGCTGTTTTACTTTGGAATTTTCAATAAGATTTTGCCATAGTTCTATTGTAGCCAGATTCTGTTTATATAGATATACAAATTCTTAAAATGAATTTTATTTTTAAAATAATGAAATTTATTTTTGATTTTTAATAATTATATTAATAAACGCAATACGCTTTTTTGTCAGTATATGAAAAAATTAAAAATAAACTGTAACGTGCATTTCTGAGCAAATAAAAAATTTTATTTTACTAGCAATTATCATTGCGCTCTCGTCCATGTCAATCAGTGCAATATTCGCGCATCAATCAATCTCTGAATTTCCTTTTTTTATTCTAAAAAAATTATGATCGCTATTATTCTTATATAAGGCTCTGTTTGCATAAGTGTGTTGGAATACGATCAGATTTGTATGCACACATGTACATTGTTGTATACATTTAGTGATTTTTTTTAAAGCGAAATTGATCAATCTTTTCCAAGGTAAATCAATCTGTTCACGCAGATTTCTGCAACTTTTTCTAAAAGTTACTATAATGTTTTTGTATCTATTTTACTACATACCTACCATAAAGAAAAAATAATCATAACAACAACAAACATAAAATTCAACAAAAAGACACGTCGACACTAATCATTCACTTCGACTTTTCAATCATCACCAAATAAACCTGCCAGCCCATCAAAAACCTATCACTCCAGAACGTAACGACGCGCATAGCCAGCTAATTCGAGCAAAAACTCGAATCTACAGATAATTATGCGCGATATCCATCGTCCTTGGAATTTCGGGGTCATCAAATTCGAATCTACGGGCCAGATCTCGTGGAATCGATGCGCCCTCGTCATGAAAAACCGGACTCGGGGAGAGTACGATTCGACCGACGAAATTTAAAGGGCGTCATATCGATTTTAAGATGAATTACCGTTGGAGCGCGCAGGGCTCAGCCCGAGCTGATTTTGGAAATCCGGCTTATGTCGGGATCTGCGCTATTGAAAATGGGATAATGAAGCGCGCCGAAAGGGAATTACGTTTGGTTAATTGGAAGAAATTTAAAGGACTATTTATTTTCGGAAGTGGAAGAGATGGCGCGATTCTCAATTCAGAAGTGAATTCAATAGGCTTTTGGGGATTGAATGAAAGAGATTATAAAGGCTTGAAATTTGAAGATTGTTTTGTTTTTTCTTTTTGTTTGTTTTTTTACTTCCAAAGAGTTTTTAAACTGTCTATTGTAGTCCAATAAGCAGTTTATGTTTTATTATTTAAATAGAAATGATAATGAATCAAAAGGGGTGTATTTAATGCAGATATAGAAATTTGAGTTTCATTATATATTAATTATAAAATTTTATAGTTTCTACATCAATTACTACATAAATTATAGAAGTTGAATCAAACTTTTAAATTAATCTCCCGGAGTTAAGATATTACTATGTAATTATAAAATCGTGAACGATGTTCAGTTTTTCAATTAATTCATTGACTTTTTGCTCCAACTTATTTAACTTTATAAAATGGAGCTATCTTTTTAAAAATAATCATATTCAATAAATCTAACATTTTTCCGACCTCGTTGCATTAAAACTTACTTAATATCAATCATAATTATAATAAATAAATAATTATAATAAAGATTCTGCTCTTACCGAAAGAATTTAGTTTGCTTATTCATCATTGATGATTTTAAAATAATAAAAATTGTTAGTATTATTTCTTGAAAACATTTATGTACACGGCGATTAGAGTTGATTTGCACATACACTTAATGCTTCATAAAATTTATCGCACTCTATGTCGTTAATCATTGTAATATCATTTAATTAATTTAACGATTATAATGATTTGATTATATAAAACTTTAAAACCAAATAATCTCTTGAATAGCGATTAAGCAGTAATCAAATTATCTACGCTTTCATTGTTTTTGCTTCGAGTATCTGTTTTTATACGTCCGATTTTATATTGAAAACACGATAAAGAACGAGAAGCTTAAAATTTGTATTATCATAAGCACCCAAATTATATCAACGATTAAATTCGACGTCCACTCTTAAATCAATTTTAAAATACTAGACATGCGTTTAATTAAAACAATAAACGAAAATATCTGACGTGTATTTCCACCTCCGTTCGTTAACCGTACAAAACACAATACATATACACGTCTCCTCTCCAACCATAACATCCCTAATCCAAATTTCTTTATCTTCCAGGTAAGCAACACGGATTACCCGCCTTAAATCATCTCCGCAAAGTAAGTTAGCCGGCCGTTTATTCGCCTTCATCCGCAACTTCCTTCGCTCGCCGCGGCGCTATTCATAACTTCAAAACGAAACCATCTCCCCGTAAACACGCGTAATCCTCAAAAAGCCTTAACTCCCTCATCCGCCTCTACATCTCTTCCTCCATACTCCCGCGAAAAACCGACAATATCTCTCCGACCTCATATCGATTTCCCATCGACTGCTATATTCTTTAACCCGAATCAATCCACGCCTGCCGGCTTTAATCATCACCGGCGTCAGTTCGTCATTAAAATTCCCTCAAGTCCGGAGAGACAGACTAGATCCAATATTACACTGCATATTCATCGGGCGCTCGAACTCGCGTTAGTAATTAATTCTATTAAAACCCGAGCTAGCCGGAGGAGACGCAGCCAGGCTGTAATAATCGTTTTAGGACCCGCTGCTGTGTTTGTTTATTTCGCTTTCGGGAATGTTTATCGCGTCGAAATTTGGAGAGAGGATAAAATGAGGGAGCAGACTGGGGAATGAATAGGGTTTTTAATAGGGTTTGGAGAGTCTGGGGTGTGGGTTTCGCGTTTATTAGTTTCGAGAGGACAAGCCGCGGTTTCGCGCGAGCTGACAATTAACGGGCCGTTTGCTTTGTCGGGGTGATTGCGTTTAAACGTTTGTTTTCGACTATGGTTTTGTGTAAATGATTATACAGCGCTGGATGCGAAAAGGAGGTTCGGTTGGGCTTCTCTCGTGGAGATTGCGTTTTTCGCGAAAAAGTGCGGATTTGAAATTTAAATTTAAGTTGGATTCGATCGTGACTCGGCGCTGGGATATTCGCTTTTCGCAGGCGCTGGGATGGAAGGCGAAATTTTGAAATGAAAAATCCGGGTGTTTTAATTTAATGAAATCATCGGATATTTATTTAAATTTGAAAAATTGTAATGCAGCGAGCCTTTCAAATTTGCACGACGCTGTTTGCTCGTATTGTAATTCGCTGATATAGAGAAGTGTAAAAATAGATTTGTGCATGTATGCGGCTTGTCGCCGCATCGCTCCAATACGCATTCATAAATAAATCTTTTCAAAGAATGCATTTCATTTATTTACATGCCGAAACTCGGCCGCAAAGTATTCCAAGCATTCACCCAACGTTCCAAGATCTCACCTTCGATTCTGATCTCAAGCACTACATCAAAGTCACCTTAAAATTCACTTCATCCTCCCGAAAACCAAAAATTCACCGAACCTAATTTTCCATTAATACACCAATTCCCAGGAAAACCCAGCCCGATTGTCACCGCAAAGCCTGCACGATCAATCAGATCGCGAACCCTTCGAAATTCAAATCCAGCCCGAGCTGGCCAATCTCGCTCGCCAAACACGTACAGCAGCCTCCCACCTACATAGACGCGTCCTTATGCCGCGCGTGAACGTACTAGATTTACGATCGGCCGACAAATATCCGTCAAATTACTAGCCCAGCCTATAACGAGTCGGAGGACACCCGAGACGCAGTGTATAGATCGCAAATCTGCGTGGAGGGACAGTTTTCCTACCCTTTAATTTGTCCGACCGGCTGTGTTTTTTTTTTCCTTCTACTCTAACGGAGGGATGGTTTTGACGTTTCGAATGTGGGGATATATTGCGCCGGCCTGTCGAGGGGAGCGGGAAGGTCGATGTCAAAGGGACGGAGGGTGGATCGAGTGGCCATACGCGTGGAATATTTTTTTTTTATGGTATGGACGAGAAATCAAAAGTAAGGGATTCGGATTAATTTCGGGGGGTCATAGCGTGTGTCGTTCTTGAATTTATAGGATTTACTCGGTGTGCTTTAGCGATGGGGGATACTGATCCGTGTCGACTTTTTGGAATGTATTCAGAAGATTATGGGGGTAGATGCATAAAGATATAATGGAAAAGTTGCCGAGGCAGATTTAGTGCTCGCCCCTCGAAATTCCGTGAATTAAGTTTTAGAAGTTTAAATTTAAAAATTTAAATTCATAAGTTTCGAGAAACTTATAATATTTAAAGCCAAGATTACTTCTCAAAACTTTCGCAGATAAAATTCGTTAATTACGAACATCAGCGACTTTACAAAAATACGCGCTACGCTTTTTCATCGATAAGCATGCAGTTTACGTAAATTACGACCGCTAGATGCATCGATACAGCCGGGATCGTTAGTGCAAAAGATATAATTTGTTAACTTTTATATCTTGACTAGCCTCACTCGTAAATCATTTCAAAAAGCATCCATTAACCCCGCCGCCATCATTTTTTTTTCTCTTTCCGCGCGGTGTCGCGGTAATTTCGGCGCGTATCATTTCCGTTTATTATTCTATACGCTCGATTCGAATCTGCATATTTCCCGTTTAAAATTCATCTTTCCCGCGCTGTTTTTATCTAACTAATGGCGCTCGAGGCGTTGCGAAAACAAAGCTGCGTTTTTCCTCTCTGAAAAATTAAAGATTTCAATCGCGATCAGCCTTCGTTATTATTTATACCTTCTCCTTTGATTCCTCTCTGCGAAACTTAAATTACAACTTTTCGCTCTCCGCTTTTCCTCGCGCACCTGCGCCCTGCGCTTTATGTAAAAAGGGATAATTGAAAAACGCCCGAGCCATCGGGCAGCCGTCAGAGCCAGTCCTTTGATCCTGCGTGTCACTTTTCCTTTAAGTACGGCCCGTAATTACGGCACTTAATACGTGTGTTTGCGCCTCTACGCAAACAGTTACGTAAAACGCGTAGGCAAATAGCGCGTCGCTCTGTTTTCCCGCTCGATCGAAGCAATTTTCCATCGCGCCTGGAAAAACAAAGCGATGCTCACGCCGAGTTTACCGTTCGATGATTTGGCGAATTCGGTTTGATTAATGTTTGGCTTCGCCGAAAAAAAATCAGAGCTCGCCTCTGGAAATTGCTTACAGAGTAATTACTTTCGCGATGCCCGATCTTTTATTCAGCGTATAAACAAACTTGGCGTGCCTCTTGGTTCTTTCGTACGCATCGGCGCAGCATTAAAATTTCATTCGGCTCTAGGTATAGTTCCGTTCTCGAACTATATGCGTTCGGCCTATCATCGCGGATCCATCTATACGCGCGTCTAGTTTCTTATCTGTATAGAGCTTTTTTTTTGTTTGAGGAAAATTGCGAGCGCAGTCAAGGGTAATGTGATGAAAGAAGGTACCTAGTTTTTTTTGTTTCTGTGCAGTTGCATGGAAATTATTGGATACAGAATATCGATGAATTTGTTTATTGAGAATTAATGGAAGTTTGTGTAATGGATTTTGGAGAATGCCATACTTTGAGTGGAGAGCGAATATTTGTAATAAAGTAAATATTTTATGAGCTTGGTAAAAATTTGTTGGCTTCGAAAATATTATCTTGAGAGAAAAAAGTGTTGGATATCGAAGTGCACGATGATTAAACAAAAATATGCTCATAGAGCTACTTTCTGCCCACTGGATTTAATTCCAATAGTCAGCATTTTAGAATATAACAGAATAATTGAAAAACCTTTTTTATTTATCTTTGCTTCATTAAATTAAAATTTAATTTATCTTGTCAATTAATGAACTCGAATTTCCGATATGATATTTTCGTATAAAATTATGATGAAATATGAATGTAAATTATACAAAAATGATACCGCGCTGCGACTGAAAGCATAATTTTACAGACAATGCAGACATTTAATTATTAACATAACATTGATTTTGCGTCATTATTTTAATTTCCATATTTTGATTGTTCCGCAGTGACTGCTTGGCTCGGACAAGCAGTCTGCGTCAAAACAACAAAATCCACTTGATAATGTAACACTAAATTAAAGTTGCTTCAAGGCTTGTGGATTCTAGGTACTGCAAACAATAAATAGCCGTCATTTGTTTTTAATCATAATATTATCAAACGTAAGCTTTCGACAGAATGTGTATATGTAGGATGCAGTAGCTTATGAAAAATTTTATTACATGACACACTAACCATTGAGTATAATCACAATATACATATAATTTATTTCTCAATCATACATCAATGTTCGCTCACAAATTTCATTTTAGTTCGCTTCTGAATTTCAAATTTGTTCTGAAAAAATGTACTTTAATCTCCCTGAAACGTCAACAATTCAATGTCAATAACCCCAACGCGAACCTAAAAATCTTCTAGATTATTAAAATATACTGTAGAAAAACCACTAGGAAAGCCTCAAATCAAAATCTGCATAGAGAAAATTAAAAAAATTACTTTACTGTCTTGTTAAATGATAATAGGCATCAAAAAAATTATAAAATGTTTTAGAAAACTTTACTAAATTTATAGTAAAAATAAAAAATATGGGAAGATTTATTAAAAAACTAATTTAGTACAGAATACAGTGAGTGAGTTTTTGTATTTCATCATTTGATACTGCCTTATAAACCAGCCCAGTAATATTTCCAAAAAAATTTCCCCATACACTAAACATTCACATCAAACTCCATCACCCTATCTCTCAAAACCCAGCAAAAAAACCCCTCCAATCCCATAAACCAACCTCCCAAAACACTACACTAAACCCACCTCAACAATCCACCCCCCACCCCAAAAAAAACCCTTCCCCCTGTTTGCAAATCTCATCCCATCAGGCCGCAAATTCTGTTTACGCTTTCAAAATCCCCGGCCACGCGCGCCTCTAATCCCTAGCCAAACACGCGCGCAGCTCACCCCAGCGCAGCCATTCATCCCGATATAATCCAACCCTCTCTCAAAGCGACTCACCTTCGGCGGGCATGCGACGCCGCTCGATCTCTCACAGCCCCATCTCTATCCCCCTGGATCGCACACCAGACCCGGCCAAAGCACAGACGATCAGGAGTTAAAGGACGAGTCCGGTCAGACGGCTTCCTTCCAAAAGAAACGACAGAGAGAACACGTGTCCGTAGCGCGGATGAGAGCGAAGAGGCAGCTTTGTCGGCCCTACCGCGGCGGCATCGCACGGATGACTGCGGAGGAGACGCCGCGCTGCGAGCGACGCCGGCGCTTGCCACCGCCGCGACGCTCCCTCCCCCCACGCTACTCTCTATCCCTTCTCCGAGCTGTCTGATGCGCGCGCGCGGCGCGAGGGTGGCTACAGTCTTTCTGCGCAAGACTCGGAATTCTTCTCTATTAGAATCTCGGCACGGCGACTGCTTTACGGCCTGGCTGCTGTCTTTCGTGTTTTAAGAGGCTCGCGTGCCGATTAAGCTGGCTGGCTGTATATACGTTTGGGGTATTGTATAGGCGCGGTGATTTTTGAATGCGCGCCTGCGCGTTTATGATGATGGATGTTTTGTAGGCATAGCGACTGCCGTTATCGGGGCTATTGCGCATGAGTGGAGGGCGATTTTTGGGGAGTTAACCGCCGAGGTGTTGCGCTGCTTAAGTTTAAGGAGTAATTCCCCGGAGAGCTCGGGTATAAATGCGCCGCTCGGTCTGTAGATACGAGCGACTATAGCCAAGGTCTACTGCATAGTTCTCGCTCTATTATTCGTCTCTCCCCTCTCCTCCCACGCGACGCTTCTACGGCTGGCTTCCCTTTCTTTATGCAGCCTCGGTTCCCTTTCCCTTCGAGTTTCTAATCCATACTATCCACTGCAAGACTATACAAGCTCCAATTAATTCGAAAATCTAAAGACCCTTCTAAATCTAAAATTCTTTCTCCCACGTAATACACACAGCCGGCACACTCGATAATTCCTCAAGCTTAACCCATCGGTCGCTCGTATAGCGATGAGCTTTCCGCTCGAGCGACTAGCTCTCTCCGACGGGAGCCAAAGTGTACATCGGATCCCCCTCCCCCCTCGCTTGGGCCGCACTTTTTCGCGGGTCGATCTCGCGCGCGGCCGAGCTTTGGCGAGCTTTCGCGCAGGCGCGCCAGCGACACCAGCAGCAGCAGCAGCCGCTCGAGCAATAATAGATGAGATTTCGCGGCGCGCGCGGCTGTGCCAAAGAGACGTATGCACTTTGAACCCGGAGAGAGAGAGAGTTTCGGCTGCTATTATCGGAGGCGCCGAGTTCAATCGGGGTACGAACGAGGTGATGAGGGTTGGAGGGGGGAGTTGTTGGATTTTTTATGGCGAGGGTGGTGGGAGGGGAGGTTTTGTAGATGGTTTGAGCGATACTCTGAAGTTTTTGATGATTTCGATATAGTTGTGGGAATGAGTATGGTGTGGTTAAAATTTAAAGGGTGGGATTTAGTGAACGAGGACGAAACCGTTTGATGTGTCTTTATTGTTAGAGTCTGGAAAATTTTTATTCTCTTTTAAAAAGTTTGAAACTAGAAAAAAAATATATCGTACGCCCTTTAAATTTAAAATTACCAATCAATAAAAAAGTTGTCAGTTTAAAACATAGTGATAATAACACGGTAACGCTGGTAAATCAGGTCGCCAGAATAGTAGGTGCGTTATTTTAATGATTTAGCGAGAAAAGGCGACAACGGATAGGGCTCAGTTTTACGACTAGGCTTTTTTTTCAAAACGAACCCATCAGTTTTTCCTTTTTTTTTCTATAACATGAAAAGCGGGAAAACCCTTTTTTATTTTCTAAAAGCGCGGACTTTACTGTCGCCGGGAAATACGAGCTTTGCGAGCGCGCGTCGCTGTAATATAAAATATCAGATAATAAAAAACTTAATTACAAACCTCCTTCCTTTAAAACTTTACGAGCTACAGAGAAAAGTCAGTGTCTACTTCAATACCAGCGACAATTGATTCTTCAAAAACAAACAACAATCTTTATTACTACCAATCAAGCATCTATCAACTTACAAAAATAATAATAACAATAATACATAACGCCACAACGAGCTTTCCATCTCGATTAAAATTAGCGTCGCTTCGAGAATGAGCGAACCGCACGCGTGGGTAGGCTTTCCTCGTCGACGTCGGGCGATTATCGCTGCGGGGGCTGCTGCAGCGCGCCAAGGAAAGGAATCCGAGACGCTCACTTGCTCGGATTCTCCCGGCGCGTATTCTGTTACACGAAACGTCAGCTCTCTTTCCCGCCGACTAATAATTCGCGCGTCAATGCTTTTGTTTAACGGATGAAAAATGTCGAGAAGGTCGTTTGTAAAGTTGGAGAAAATTAAAAGCAGCTCCCTTTGCTGAGGATCAAAAGTGTCGCGTTGTATGCAAGAATAATTATTTTATCAGAACATCGCACTGTATTTCCTTAATGCTCTTAAATTACAACAATAACTCCATCTCTCTTCCAAAAAGCATCAGCAACAATTCGCGAAACTACAGCTGCATACGCACTCCGCGGCGCGTCTTAATAAGCGCAGCAGACTGCAGAACGCTGGCCCAAATTCTCGGGCGCGCGCGCGAAGTTCTAAATTTATATAAGCGCACGCTGCGTGCGTGAATCACGCGCGCGCTTCCGAGAGCTCGTCGCGCGGGTTAAATGCGGCCGCCCCCCGTGAGCCGCGCGCTAAGCGATAAGTCGCGAAACGGGGAAAGCGCTGCGCCCTTTGTTTTGCGGGATCGCTGAAATAATGAGGTAGTGAGAGGAGTTTTAAGTGGAGAGGTGCGGTGTGAGAGCTCGGTGTGGTTGGGAGCTGTTGTTGCGTGTGATTTGTTTTTTGGGAGAATGGGTACCCTAGTTGAAATGATTCTATTTAATGACTTAATTCCTAGTAAAAATGAATTCAATGCTATTTCTTAACCCCTAACGATTTTAAATGGGTAAATTTCTACCAGAGTAGAGGATAGCTTTTTAAAAATGTGCTGGTTCTATAGTATAGCGCTGGAAATGCTTCAGCAATAAATGTAATCTGCATTAGAATAGATAAAGTTCATTTATCAGTAGCTGATTAATACACTCTAAAGACATATCGTCGTTCCTAACGAAGACTAGTACATTTCAAAAACTACTTATTTTCAACTCTCATTTATAGATACTCTAAGTGATTTTAACTTATCAAAGAGCTTTGAATGTGTAATATTAAGTTGCATCTTCAATCTATTAAGCTCCAAAAAAAATTTTATTTTTGTTTCAAGTCCCAAATAACAAATTTAAA